>JAQGBD010000234.1:0-39285 GCA_034698165.1 Punctoribates punctum | reverse complement strand
ATAATTTCAAGTTCTATCTTTCACCAAGCATTTTTCTTAGTCCCGACCGCGTGAAAATAGGGAGGTTCAGGTGTATTACCAAAACTTTTCAAGTCTTATAAATACTAAAGACTTGACAACAAAAGTGACGGAAATATGGATTTCTGTGATAACAACACAATCGAGAAATACTTTCCAAAGCCTACGAACGTTACCATCGATGAAGCGGTTATTGAAGACATAATATCTCTACAGAAATCCTTATATAGACATTTTATTCCGATCCTTATAATTGGTTGTGTCATAAGTGTTATATTGAATCTACTTCTGGTAATTTTGGGTCACACCAAGACAGTCAACAAGTCTCCAGTTCTGATTCTGTCCCTAAATTTGGCCACAACTGACTGTTTGGCCTCCATTTTCATAGCGGTTGGTTTGCTGGTCAACTCATACCTGCCGGTGGTGCTGGACATAGACATGGGAGAGGCGAAATGCAATCTACTTATTCTGGAGATCTTCAGGATTTCCTCACTGATAGCCTCAGCCATGCATTTGTTGTCATTAGCTTTGGTTCATTACAAGGGAATAGTAGACCCAATCCGCTATCGGTATGTCTGACGATAAGTTATTAATTACTCGAATAACATAACCATAAATCATTTGATACCTCTCCTAATCACCGAAAATCCCTATTCCTTAAAATCCGACAAATATTTTGATTAGATTAGACTCTAATCGAAACCTATTTGTCATTCAATTGTTGCCAAAAATATTTAACACAAATAGAGAAACTCAAAAATGATTTATTGAATACATAAATAATAAAATTTATCAGCGGAAATGACCTAGAACATATCATACATAGTGTATCTCAAGCAGTGGTTCTAAAAAGAAAAAGGTTTTCCTAATCTTCTATTAAATGATTTTTTTTAAATAACAAAATTTAATGAATTTTAAAGATTTTTCTATAATTCTTGAATTTTTTTGAAAAAACGATTTGTTTTTCCAAAAATAATTTCTTAAATTTTCTCTTTTTTGGGACAAAATTGTCAAGAATTTTAACCCATCTAATTATTATGAAACAACAAAACATATTAATAAGCTTATCGATTGAATTTTTTATCATCATTAAAATTTCAATCTACTTAATTGGAAATATACTGGAACATTTAATATTGGAAGTTTTCCCTAATTTTATGTGGGATTAGTCACGTTTGTTAGCTGTCGTGCAAGAGTACAATCGAAGAGAGTTATCGGTTCTCTTCTCTGTTCATCTTTTTTGCCGAATGTTCTCTTTGTATGAATTCAATTGACATTCAATTGAAAGCAAGTATTGCTTCGAATCAATTTCTTTACTTTAAATATTTAACACCATTTAAGTAATGACACAGATATTCTTTAAATTTGATCATGGTAGATTCAAGCCTAAATCCTTAAGAAGATTTCCAAAAACTATTGTTACCTTTTATATTCTGAGCTGAATGTGTTTCCCAAAACTGGCCACAAACTAAGTGAATACCATATTCAGCGAAACCATTAATAATTTCTGATCAATCATTGTTTGACAATCAGTTTAACCTTTATAAGAAAGAAGCATGATAAATCATTGATAATTGATCAATATTAGATTTTTCCATCAATTCGGTTACTACCGTATGTCATATGTATTTCGGATATAATATATACAAAATTCATTCAAATATTTGTTATTCACTGAACTTATTAGATATAAATTCTTTTCCTGACTTTCATTAGAGAATCATTTTCCCGACAAATCCTGCAAATGATAAAAGTATTGATAAAAGAGCCTAGCTTGTCCTACAACATTTTCAATAATTAGGAAATAATTGCCTTTAATGCAAATATTCGACTGAATTAATATCCAATTCAATACAAGAAGTGTCAAATCAAATATTGAATCAACTAATTGAATGTTTTATCGAAATTTCAAAGGATTTAGCTAGTTGGTTATTTGAAAATTCATATTCATGTTATTTGAATTAGAGAAGCCTTTGATATGATCTAAAAATAAATGGAAAATATTTATTCGATAAGTATCTTGAAAGAAATATATCTTGAAATTGAAAATTGCTTTCGTTTGAGCATGGTTGAATAGTGTGTCTCTCTATCTCATTAAGGTGTTTGCATTTAACAAAGGATTTGTAAAAAAAAACTAGAGTTGGAATCTATAGGAAGTGCTCTAAAAACGTGATTTCTTCTCATTCAATGAATTATTCTGTTCTGAAGACAAATCCTTTAGGAATAAAATCTTTTTCATAGTTTGAGTCAAATTATTTATAAGTCGTCAGAGAAGTTATTATTTGTCGTTTGAGTCTTTGTTTATTTTATTTCATTCTTCACGTGAGTGGGAATACACAGGAAGACCGTCAAAACAAAGTTTCTTTCGAGAAAATTTAAACAAATAATCTAGACCAATTTAATACATTGTGACGAGAGCATAATTTGAGATGCAATCCATGAATGCCATGATTGACCCCTTTCTTAAGAGGTCCTCAAATATTTTCAGTTTTGTTGGATAACTTCAAGCAGAGACCTCCATAAGTATAAAATGATTGAAAATATTTTAAAGGTACCATGAACAAATGATTTGGGAGTGTTTAACCTAATGTATTAACCTGTATTGTATATGTCCCTGTTCAATCATTGGTCTAACACCCAATTAAGACCCTTTTATTATAATTATGATTTGATATAAAACCTATTCATTTATGAAGACAAACAAAAAACAAATTAATACCGAGAAAATTAATTCAACAAAATATCTGATTTCACTTCAAAATGAGTCTCTTCAAATATTTTAGGCTAGATCATATTGAAAATGATTAAAAATTTCAATTAAGGCCTTTTCCTAAATTGGCAAGCATCAAATTTTTATTTCATAGAAACTATACTTAATTTAAAATTTGCTTACTTATAAATCCAAGTAAACGCAATCTGCCTTACTAAATTCCTCAGTAAAATGAACTACTTCCAAGGCTAACAAGCCTTTAAATAATTAAACCGAATGTGGACCTGGACAACTTAATATCTGTTGCTATTATCGGTTTACCTCATCCTTTGAGACATTGCGTGGACTCGAAAATTAGTTTTAATCTCAAATGTCTACAAACCTTGAATGCATTGTATAATAAATATGCATGAGCCAATATGTATGTACTATATCCATGAACCTCTTGTTCATTCCCTACAATTTCATCTGAATCTGTGAATCGATTTTGAAATAAGTGGCTCTCCTTTGAATCAATTATTCAGTTGTCTGAACACATATTAAATACAATGTATTCTAATATTTCGAAAATGACGACAAACTTAATACTTGTTTCTCGTAATTAATATTACTGTAATTTTGTTGACACATACAAAAAATATAAGATTTCAAGACAATAATTATTGGTAGCATTAACTAGGTTAATATAAGAAGAACCAATCAAAACCTTTGTTTTCTGGTTATTCAATTACAAATGTTCGTGTCTGAAAACTTTGCTAGGATCAAATGCCAGGACTTAATAGCGAAAGCAATCAAATCTATTATATTCCCAAATGAAATGCTAATATCAAATTGAATTGTCCAAGTTCAATGCCAATACTGTGAACTTGAAATTCAATTAACTCAAAGTTCAATTCATTTGAGAATAGATAGGATTTTCTCATTAAACTTAGCAAGAACCTCACCTATAGTTTGTTCAAATCATTTACTCTCTTCAAATATGACTCAAACCTAATTATTCGTAGAATTATTGATAATTAGATTTTTAGATAAAGATTTGAAAAATATTGAATTCTGTTGTTTTAATACTCCAAGTATTTCGAGTTCACAATTGGGTAATCCATTGAAAACTTCGACATTTAAAATAAATTTGTTGAGAAAAACCAACTGATTTACCTAATTTAGTTTAATAGCGGATGACTGTAGAATAAAAACCCTGATTATTTTATTTAATTAACAATTTACATGAATTTTATATTTCTTTAATTATATTTCAGTGACCTTTAGACGCCCATAGATAAAATTTTTGTCCCTCACGGCCTCACCTCCCCCTAGAGTCCGAAGTTTTAACTTTAGTTGCATAGGATCTATTGCCCCACTGATTTGACTGACCCACTGGGGCTCTTATCTAGCCTTGGTAACTAAACACTATGGATAAAATTTGATATTTTCAATGGGAATTGCTATTAAGATACTTTATTGCCAAAAATATAACCTATATTTCCAAAATAGAATAGAGAATAAGTATTTGATAGAAAACAAAACAAAATACTAAACAAATTCAACGAAAATTCATTTATTCATTAAAGCAATAAATTTTTGACAATTTATTTAATGGAATGAATTTGAACTAAATTTTTGTCTTTTGGCTGAAATAATATTGAGATAAGAGTTCCACAAATCGGAAAATATTTCATTCATTGAAATCTATTGAAAATTCATTTATATTTTAGTTCATATTTGAAATATTAATGAATTCATTACTTTTGTTGTTATTTTATTCCCACTTTTATAATGTTATATTTTAATCCTTTTAAATCAAATAATTTGCATGATAATTCATTTGGCGACTGGATTTGGAAACTACCTGTTAATTAAATTAAATGTAATGAAGTGGTTTTCTCGATTTTTCTTCAAAATTAGTTGTGAAATTTGACCTTGATCTTAAACTTTTATTTCATGAGCGATAAAATTGTTTAAAGGATTACCCTGCTTTTCTCGTTGTGAAAGTTTGCCATCACTTTTGAAATTGCTTTTACTTTATTTTTATGTAATAAAGAGTTTGAAAAAGACTGATATATACCCGGATTATTTGAAGGCGACCACCCGTTAACGTTTGACATTTAACTATTGCTTTGATGTCTTTTCACCAATTTTTCGATTTTTTCAATTGGAAAATGATTTCCGTTTTGAAAGGATTGTTATGTGAATATCCCAGCAGTGATGTGGCAAAACGTAATCTTGGCACATTGACGATTCAATTTTGTTATGTATTTAAATTTAGTTTCGTTGACACGAAAAGCATTTTACAATTTACTTGACTTTTACTTGAATTTGAAGTCTGTCTTCAGAGAGTCATGTCTTCCTATTATTTAGGCATAACTCAGGGCATCCCTACCTTTCCCTTAAGTGGATTTCAAGATTTTCGAATAGTTTTAGATTAAATAAAATGATTGCAACTTTAAAATTCAATTTAACAGAATATAAAAATTAGTTTACCAAGTTTATATACCCCGGTATTCGCTAAAATTATTTAAAGATATTCTGTTTCAAAATATTTGTATAATTTCTTATTCTATTCTAAGGTTGGAATTCAAGTATTGTTTCAGAAATCGATTGAATAAATCAATATAAATAAATAATGTATAGTTTATTCCACAAGACAAGGAACAGACAAATAATCTTGTATAATCTTATAATAATCCAACTCAACTTCACTGCAAATTGTGTTCTCTGTTATTAGTTTTCTGATGAAATTTGTTCGAAACAAATACTTTCGACTCTTGAGTTAAGTCTTTCTGAAGACTATTCTCGAGAGAAATGCCTAAAGTTTTCTAAGAATTGAATCGACACAAAAGGGAATAGTTTTTAGAAATGTTTTATAAAATCATTTTAATTGTCTTCAAACACAATATTCAAATAATTTAAAAATTTCTTTAGGGCTCAAGAATTTAATTTTAGACTTTTATTTGTGTTCTTCTCTATAGGGCAGTCATATTCTGTTCACAGCACAGAACCCGAAGCATTCATCTGATGTCAATCATCTGTTGGTCACTACCGGCGCTATTTTTTGGCATCTATTTCGTATCGATTCCGTGTCAGGGTAAACTTATTTATTGAATTTCATATTAATAATATTTTGAATTATTCACAAATTCTTGAATACCGATATATATTCTGATGCCATATAAATAACTCAATTTGTGTTCAACAAAATATTTGCCGAGTTTTGTGCTATAAATTCAATTGATTCTCTGGAGGGCCAACTGGAGGGTCTAAACTTACTAGACTCAGTCTAGCCAATTGATTAATCACACTTTTCAAGCTGTTCAGTAAATTGAGCCAATCTCTAAATCAATGTTTCTGCAAATATATACACATATGAGCATCACTGATACCCTAGATAAACTTATCTCACTTATTTTTAACATTATGAACTAGCAAGGGAAATATCCATTTCATAGAATTTTTTCGAATAGATAAATAAATATGACTTTTATGGTGTCCTCAGAGGACAGGCTTTTAGCATCAATTTCACTCAAATATAATAAATGTGTCATAAATTTCAGTTTTTTTTTGTAATTTGATCGAAAGCAAGTCGAATATCAAACTAAATTTTTCAACGATACTATCTATAAAATTTACATTTAATGCATCTTGCTAATTCATTAAAAATGCATTTAGAATGTATTTCAGTCTATTTTTGATGGGAAACTAAAAGTTTTGGCAAATAATTGATTTTCAGGTTTTCTGACGTCTGAATGCAAAGTCCACTTCATATTAACGCATAGATTCCGACTCATTATTGTTATTCTGTTCTTTATTCCACTAATTCTGATGCTATTCCTTTACGTTCGCATTTTCACTATCATCAAAAGTCATCAAGAGCAGAGGAGTCACCCTGGCAGTATCCGATCCTTCAATCGGACCAATTCCACTGTAAGACAGGACAGCGTTAAACAGAATATCAGCCAAAAGCCATTATTTGCGATGCTGTGCAACATCTGCTCCAAAGGAGACAATCAGCCGAATGGTAACTCCAATGGCCACAAATACGAGAGAAGTGTTGAAATGTCGGACAGCGAGCCCTCAAACAATAGTTTTCGTAAATCGATTCGTTTGAGTATAAGAAGTAATTCGACGAATAATAACAGATTTAGATTCGGACGCAAACAACAGGTTCACAGTCACTATAAAGCCCTGACCACAACACTATTGATCCTGGGCACATATCTCATCTGTTGGATGCCGGCAGTGATATTCTTTGCTCTGACGTGCGTTGATATCTGTCCGCTTCCCATAACAAACATGAATATGAAGTCAAGAATTGTTTCCTCGTTTATAACCAATGGTTTGGTTATATTGAAGGCAATCGTCGACCCATTCATATACACCTACAGAATGAAGGAAATGAAGATTGCAATCAATCGTTACTGCTTTCGACGACCGATTCAAAGGACGTCAACTATGACCAGTCAACGATCAGGCACTTTGACGGCAACCCTTCGCAATAGTAGTCCCTCACAGAGAAGAAGTCTAAGACAGCAAACCTTTCAACAAATCGTTGAAACAAATATTCAGTAATTAAGTCCAATAATGGAAATCAAGTGAAGGAAAAGACTGGAATCAAAAGCAATTATTTCTGCTTTTATGGAGTTTGAGGTCATTCTTCGGGTCATTTCCATAACACTAATAATAAATGACTCGAATCTCGAAATTGAATTCTCGGACCGAAAATCAAAAGTTATGTCAAACAATAAATTTATTTCGCGATTGGATTTTGTGCACAAAGTTTGCGATCAATTTGATTGTGAAATACCGTATTCTCAGTGTTATGGCAGTTATTATCAGACTTTAATTTAATCCCATTTTGGCGACGATATGACAAACAAAGAATTAATTCCTGAAATATAAGCCCAGAGTTTGTTATGAGAGACGAGAAGAGAGTTATAAAAATCTTCAGCTCTTAATGAACTCAATAGTTATCGTTTGAGTGCATATTCTGTGCTCTGATGGCCACAGGGGTGCCCTAAACATCATTACTTATCCTCGAATTGCCTCCAATTAAAATCTCTCATTTTTATCAAGATCAATTGAATACAAGTCAAATATTTCACGTTTAACTTCTTCAAAATACCTCATAAGTTAGTCAATCATTCAAATATGAAGTGATAATTGAAATGAACAAGCTCCTCTAACCGATTACCTCCCAAGACCAGGCAGATCTTATACAATAAAAGCCTCATTAGTTAGCTTGGTCATCAATGATCCAGTGAAAGATATACAAAGAAAGGTATATAAAATAATAATAAACTTAAAGTGTTATATAATTCTTCTGATGATTTGGATGAATGTGTGGAAGAGATAGTGGAGTACACCATATACTGGGTATACCATATATACTGTGGAAACACTGATATGTCGTTCTGTTGTTATATCGGTTTTAATCAACGAATCGCTAATATGAGCCCAGAATTAATGTTTGGATATAATATAAGCCAATATTCGTATAAAAGCCAATGAAAAAACACATTAAAACCATTTATTATTGTTTTTGTGGCTATAGTTGAAAAACACTATAAAATAAGTGATATTCTGGTCTAGTCTTGCAGAACACCCACACATAGAACTTGAAAACTGATTCAATATCCATGACATTTGAAATGTTCATTCTTTCTATTTAAAGGAAAGACATAAATATAAACTCATTGAAAAAAATTCAGTGAATCAGTATTTTTCCGAAAGTATATAATCTTTTTCTATTGAAACTGAAGAGTATTTTAGAGTTGTTTGTGATAAACATTTGTAATACTGACTAAAATCAATGATAAGACCGCTATGTTTTTGAGAACTTCTAACGAACAGAATATTCTGTGCCGTTAGACACAAGTGTTGAACAGTAAGACATTGGGCTTTGAATAAACATTAGAGGAATAAACGGTGTCTTCATCGGTGTCGACACTGTTTTATGTTAAAAGATTTGTATGAGTTTCCTATGACTTTCTATAATCACTTTTATGATGAGTTTTGCATTTGAAGCACAGCCACAACTTCTAGTGTCAGCCCTTGTGCTCTAATTTGTGTTGTAAACCATTTAATGATATATCAGTGGATCAGTTATTCGTCTTCAATGTCTTCAACAAACACTCTATGAGTTGACATTACGTTAACCAATAGGTTCTGAGCCATCAATTCCTGTATTTATTTATACAAAAATTCCAGACATGTATTTGTAGTCAATATATAATCGATGTCTTTTAAAATCTGTATAAATATTGTCTTAAAGATTATAAATACTATTTTTCAATCAAATCTTTATTTTTGTTTTCGAGACTCACATCAGATATATATTTATTAATCTCTAATAAATGATTTGTTTGTCATTCAATATATTAAAAGTTGATTAAAAGAATTAAATCCAAGAATAAAACATTTAAAGGACTGTCTTATGAATGAGTGAGACTCCGATCTATAATTTCACACAATTTAATTGGTTTTCTTAACAATACTTTCCTTATTAAACAATTTTTTATTTGAAGAATAATTGAATGATTGGCTCCGGGCTAACCAATTGGTTAACCAACAGTCTAATAAGAATCCGGGTATTCTCAGCATAATTCACAGTTTTCGATTCCAGGGTTAGTTTAAGTTAGTTACCTGTGCTCAGAGGCCACTCCCTTTACAAATAGAGAATTCGAACAAAAGTTTTAATAAATAGAAAATATATTTTTGAATCTTTAATTCAAATTCAAAAGTGATTTAATGGACAATAAATAATAGAAATTCAAAAATCTGTTGAAAACTATTTACACAACTTTTGGATTGAATTGAATTCAAATCCAATGAAAATATTTATTTACAAATAAGTTGATTGAAATCAATAGAAGAGCTGCCGAAAGGTTTGTCAGAAAAAGGAGTAAATAATAAATTAAGTAGACTTGGAGTTCGTGTCGACGACGTGTCCCATCAAATCAGCGAACTTTGCCATCAAATCGACGCTATTGTCGGTCACTAAACAACTCATATTTGTGTCGACCTTTCCATAAAAAAAACAAATTTTAATTAATTTTAAAGATAAGGGAAAACACAAAATTGTTTACATCATTAGTCAACGAATGATTGTCCCTAACGGTGACAGTCTTCACAGGAGATTCACAGGTGTTTAGGAGTGTTCCCAAAGATAGGTCACAACTCTCTCCGTTCAACCACTGCTGCTCTGGTGGTAAAACAGGGGATAACTTATGGCGTTCTATTGGAGGGCTGGCCAACGATGAAGATTGTGATACAGATGTTGGGAGAGTGGGGTCAGTGTTAAGGCTGCGCTCACGTGAATTGTCGTTCAACTCTTTGTTGAGTCTCTCGAAAGGCCTCTTCTCTAAGGGATAGTCTGTTGGAGCGGAACACGAGTTCTCACTGAATGGCGGCTCCGGTAATGAGATTTCCAACAGAGAACTCATGTGTGGATTAGATATCAACTTCTCTGTCGAGTCTTCTGTGGTATTACTGATCATTTCATTTGTCTTTTCTGTAATATTTGTATTCAAACCAATCGAAAGAATACTCTTTTCAGTTGAGTTGACATTAGTTTTGGTGACAGAGATATCGGAATCGATTTTGTCCTCAGATTTTTGTGTATCGAATATCGAAATTGTTTTAGAGTTCATAAGTGATGTCGACTTCGGCATAGAATAAGAGTTAAGCGATTGCTTTAAAATGGGGACTGAAGTCGATTCAAGTGATGAACTGTTAATTGGAACAGACGTTGAAGAGATCGGTTCGATTTGAATGACCGGAATATTCGGATGCATTTTGTTTATGAGTCGGTCCACAACTGATGGCTGAGTACTCGAGTTATTTAAAGGGTTGGCCACCTTTTGTGGTAAAACGACATCACTCTTGGTATGACTTTTGATTGATTGTCGAAATTCGTTGGCATTGATTGCAGTCATGTTTACGACGGGAAGGGTTTGACTTAAAACTGTTGCGTTTGACGTAACAGAAGTCATAGAGTTTATGTGTATCGGATGTGCCGATGGAATCACAAAAATAGGCTGTTGTGGGACAGTCACCGTTGAAGCGGACGACACAGGATTTGGCGGACTTCCGCGCGGCAGTAACGGTTTATTCTGTCCAAAAACCGGTTTAGGAGTTGGCCTCCGCTGACGTCTGGTATACTTATTTGACTGCAACTGTCGGAGTGCCTCCTGAATGAGTGCCGGATCACCACAAATGTTACGGCTCTTGGTTTTGCTGACAGCTTTGGGCGCCGGAGACTTCGGGACAATAAAATTGTGTCCTTTCTTGGGTTCGTTTTCATCGTTTGACAATTTTTGCAGATTATTCTCCTGTTTATGAGTTCCGTCATTACTGTTGTCATTGAATATGGTGTTTGAGATCACATTTGATAGAAGTTGTGAAGAGTTGTCCACCGGAGAAGTCAGTACAAGTTGGGGATGAAGTGGCGCCGGAGTCGGCTTAATCCGCTTCTTCTTCTGAGTCTGAGAGTTGGATGTATTGGTCGGTCTCTTCAAAGACTGGAGCGACACATTCGCAGCCAATAATAATTTATATAACAAATCGGTATTCCTTTCATTATTATTATATTCTGGGATTCGGGACTTCATCTTCTCCTCGTCTTTATTGACCTCAATCTCTTCAGTGGGATTGAGACCATTGTCCTCCACTTCTGTAGACATATTCTCAATAGTTTGTGGAATAGGTTCCCAAACATATTCGAGGAGAATCTTTTTGGGGCACCGGAACAATAAATAAAGTTCTCCAATAGTCATAGAACCGCATTCTTTGAGAGACCAGCCTTTTCGGGCTCTTTCGGCGCTCAACTCAAACAATTGATTTTCAGAGCTTTCGTTTGTATTCGTTATCTTTTTCTCTTCATTGTCTTCTTCAACATCAATGTTATCCCTATTGAGTTGTCCCCCACTCAACCATTGAGCGAGAGTTGCATTCGAAGGGGGTTCCGGAAGACTTAGATTTGCGTTAGTCTCAGGAGAGGGCAGATCTCTGTCTTCCTCCTCATCTTTATTCTGGTCGTCATCCTCTTTGTCGTCCTCCTCATCAGTTGCATGGATTTCCTCATTCATTGCATTCATTTTCTCCAACATTCGTAATAAAGTGAGAGAGCGTTGGGCCTCTCCTATGGGTTCGTCCTCATCAGACTTACTCTCGCTTTCAAATGATTTATTCAATTGGTTTTCACTCTTATTCTCATTCTTATCGCAATTGTTGTCTTCATTTGCGACTAAATTTTGCTCTTCATTTGACTTTAAATTGTTTTCAGTTGGCTCTGGGTTTGAGTCCTTGTCTTTGGATTTATTAGTTTTAGACTTTTTAGAACTGCCTTTAAGTTCGTCGTTATATAAGGTCTTGAGATAAGCGGTTAAACTTAAATCCATTTGTGAATTGAAAACCGATTTATTCAGTGAAACATTGTTAAGATCACCGCTAGAATGAGGCCTAACCCTCAGACACCGGTTATCTGTTTGGCAGTTATTAGGGAGAGATGTGCCGCAGAGTATCTGACACTCAGAGTCTTTGATTCGTAAGGGATTCCATCGCTTCTCCAGATATTCCACTAAATTCGATAAACGCTTTTGAAGGGAGAGTTTAGTTCTGACTCTAGGGTTTTGAGAGAGGGAGTGGACTCTGAGCCACGACTCGTTGTCGGCCGGATGTAACTCAATGCACACCTCTTTGGGCAGATTCAACAGATTTGGGGTATTATTTGTTTTCGTGTTCTCAGAGACTGAAAATAAACCAATACTTCAGTAAAATATATTTAAAGACATTATTTACCATTGATTTTATGGATTTTCTTCAACGCTTTACAAATGGGTGTCTTTACTCTAACGCTCTTCCCCTTCACTTTGAAAGTGGTGTGCCTTCAGATCAGGAAATCATTAGATTTGTCATAAAAAAAGCTAAAAATACCCAAAATTAATGAGTTGTTGCAAATGATGACCCAATTTATTGTCGAACTTCGAGCCAAACTTCTTCCAGATTTCGCCATAATTTACGAGACCATAGATTTCTTGGATATTCTTATCGACAACTATTTCGATGATATAAACAAAGCATTAGAAATCAATTCTTGTTTTGGGGACAATCATAGAGACCTTCATTAATGATCAAAGAGTTTGCGATTTTGTGCCACATTCGGTAGTAGTAGTGCCGCACCTGTTCGTAGTTCTTAATCATCTCCTGAGGAATACCTTTCTTCTCACTTCTTTGCGCGATATATAACTGAATCTTAGGGAAGTCCTTCCCGTGCTATCAATCAGATAAAAATGAATGAAATATAACTTAATTTAAGATAAGAATACTTCAGAAATGGCTTCAAAGAAGCACTTCGTGTCCTCATTGGTCCACATCTGTAACTTTCTTAAAGACTTTCCTCCTTTAGAGCCGCTGTTCTTCTGATTTGAAGAGTCGTCGCTTTTACTGACTTTATTGACAATAGTTTTGTCTGAATCACAATTCGTTGGGTTTTGAGTCAAATTGTTTTTATTAATCGATTTGTTTGTAGTCGTCGTCGACTCCATTGATCTTTGAATTGGTTTTGAAATACGATTGGATTTGCGGCGAAGCTTCGGGTTATTGTCGTCCAAAGTGGGCGATAACTTCTGGCCATTCATCCGCTCATTGATATCGTTAGTCATCTCAATGGGTTCGGCACTTGTTTTCAGTTGGGACTCGTTTATTGACATTTGGCTCTCAAATGTCATGTGATTGGAGTCCAACTCTTTTTGGTGTTGTTTTTCATCTAAACTTATTAAAGAAGTAAATTCTTCTGCCGTCTGTCTCTTCTGACTATCGATAGTCAAATCCAAGTCATTTTCAATGCTGTCAGACGAGAAAAAAGTGGTAAAAATTAAAGATAAACACCAATTGAAGAGTTTTAAATGCGAAAAATGGCGTCAAAAACACAAAACATTTATCAAATGTTTTGAGAAAATTGTTTTGAAGACAAATTTCTTCGACAAAACTCACCCAAAAGCCGACCAATTGTTAAGACTCTCCGATCTCTTCCTTTTCGGCATTTTATTAGACATTTTGTCCAAAAAACTGATTCAAGTAATCATTGTTTTGATTTTCAATTTAGAGTTTAAATTGAGTGACGTTTTGCTGTTTGTGTTTATAATAGGAAAACACAAAACATTTTTCTTGTCTTCAAAGCAGTCATACATTGAAAACAATATTCTCTTCAATGCTCTCAAAGCAGAGATCAGTCACTTCTCTGCTCTCAACACAACATCTCTATTGAGCGCAATATTTGAGGCCAAATATAGACAAAAATTCTTAAAAGAATTCTCAATTTTCTTAGCTAGATCATTTACTACATAACATTTAGGGCTATGAAGGGCAGGTCTTTTCCTACAAGAATGTCCAGGTCTATTTTTAACCAACAATTTTAACAAACATTAAGCGAATTGAGAATATCTCAACAAAACATAAAACTTAAATTAATTGATGAATTTATTGTCCCCATAGTTATATATAGCTATATAACTATGAATTTTTTCGAGAATCTCGACTATACTTCAAATTTTCAAGATTATCTAGATTCAGACTTGGGGCTATCCTGACCAATTCACATATTTATTAGTTTTGGGTGAACTTAGTTTAGTCAAAACAAGTAAAATACAAAATTGTTTGTACTTTTGTGCCGATAATTAAGAAATAGGGCTTATTTTTGTGTTCACTTCACTTTCGTGATCCCTCTTCGTTCTACGCCTCTGAAAGACAATATTTTAGAGCTGCGATACCCAATGAACTTGCAAATTAAATTCCTACATGATAAGGGCAGAATAGAATTTGCCTCAATCTGATGAAAAAGGCCATACTTTATCTATAGATGAACCAAGCTCACTCATTTAACCTATGTAATTTTCATTTAGCCCTTATCATGAATTAAGGTTGGAGGTTCATTGGGAATCGCTGTTTTAGAGTATAGATGTGCAAGTACTTTCGGGCTCTTACCAAGTTACAATTATTGTGCACCTTATTAGCTAAATGGGTAAATAAATACAATTCTTACATAGAGTTTCACTAAACTTAAAAAAAGCTGACTTTCAAACTAATACTACTTGATCAATTACCAGTAGACTAATTATGAGTGGGCACTGCTCTTTTTCAAAGACAACTGTTGTCTTGCACATCTAGAATCTAGAGATTTAGGACTGAATATGATGTTAAGGCTACTAATTATTGAAGATTCCTTCCATGTTATAAGAATTTTCTTGGATTTGAAAATCAATGAAAAAATTGAGGTAGCTCATTCTCTTTTATGGCAGTTGATTGCAATGAATCAATTTATCTTGCTCATATTAGAACTTAAAGTGGAGACAAACCCATTATATTGTTGAATAAGAAAAGAACGAAATGAGTTATGAATAGTTTTCAGCATTTATTTGAATTTATTATTAATTTTTAATATTTTCTGACCTAAAGTTCAATTACTTTCTATACAGAGAATACAGTTTTTGTTGAAATCAAACGCTTTGTTTAACTTATTGTATATAAAGCAATGATTGAAACAAAGAGCACACAAAAGGAATGCTTTGATTTGTTGTTTAAAACAATTGATTGATTATATGCTTATCATTAAAAGTGAATATAAATAATTGGTTTTTCTTTCAATGAATACTTTAGTTTCGATAATAGAAAACACACTAAAAATCGGCAAAAAACTGGAAAATAACAGCAATTAATCGATTAAACAAAAACTTTAAGGAATTTATAGCGAAAAATATTAAAGTCCTTTAAAAATATCGGTAGAAATGAATAAAACAATTGACACAAAAAAGTAATAATAAATTAATCTAATAATAAGAAAATAACATATATTTAGGTAAATAGTAATCGAAGAGTGGTTTCAAGTTTTGGATAATTTTATACAATGAATGAGTACTTCATATGTATTATACAATCGACAGATATTTTGAAATTTTAAAACAATTTTCGGTTTTTATTCTACACTCAAACAGCAGTTAATATAACTTTAAAACAGAAATTTTGACTAAATTTTAGTACAATTTTCGCGATAATAGAATTCGAAGTAAATTTCACTGAAATAATAACCAGGAGTTTAAGCAATGAATCGAACGTCTGTCCCAAATATAATACAATTTGAATGAAAAGCGCCAATCAGTTAATTAACGACAAGTGCTCTAAAAGTTTGTATAAAATAAAACACTGGAAATCACTTTCATTGCCGTTGTATTCAAAGACGAATTGTTTAATCATTTTTCTCAATATATTTATAATTATATGTATTTATATTATTTATAATAATGTCTGCAATTTATCGCTTTTCGTCAAACGACAAAACATTTATTAAACATCGGATTCCCGATTGTATTCCTAATGTGGTTATTATTATTATTATTAGATATTAATTATCAATAGTTTACGAAAAGAGTTCACTGTTTGCTGGTCTGACCCGACGGAGGGTTTTGTTTGAGCTGTAAAAGTATTGATCGCATTCTAGAGGTATCCTTTGTATTACGGGTTGACTTCGGGTTGAAATCACACATTCTCGCGATTTTCTCCCACTCCTGTCCCGCAACCTCTGTGTCGCGTTCTGCCACCCATTCCTTCTCAGCGTTTCTGAAGAGAGAAAACTCATTAGTTTTTAGGCATAAAAGCAAATCAGATAACAAAACAAATCAATAAAACTCTAATCATTCAAACAGAAAGTCAGCTATTAATCGATAAAAAGGGGCGGACAGAAGGTCAAAATGGTCTTACTTGCAGGCCTCCCTGTGCAGCCACAGTGTCCGCAATTAATCAATTCGTTAATTAATTAGATTTATCATTAATTATAGATTTTTATCATATATTGTGTGCAATCAATCACTTATTGAATGTGTTTTTTAGTGTCATTTGGTTTTGAAAACCGAATTCTTACCTATTATTTAGTTTAGACTTTTCCAACTGTTCCGCATATCTCGCATACCATTCTTCGAGTTCGTGTTTTGCGGTCTCTTTCAGCTCTTCTTTCCTCCGACTCTCGTCTCTGTCCTTCTCTTCGAGTAATTTGTTCTGTTCTTCCCTCCATTTCCTAATCTTTTCGGGTTCTTCTTTGAGCTCTTCTTTAATTTTTTCTGAAGATTGCGATAAATTGATTCCATTCATGTTCTGAACGTCATTGTCGAGGGGGTCCTCATTGTCACCATTTGACAGACCGTTGGGACCATTCAATTCATTTGTTTCAGAGAACTAACACAAAGGAAGACAAATATTAAACCCTTTGACAAACAAAAGGAAAAAAATGAGTCAAAAAATATGACAAAAACCTCATTTGTTTCTCCGTTTTCGTAATTTCCATTCATTTCTGTAAATAAGAGAATAATTAGATTTGTTTAACAATTAAATCAATTGTAGAATACTTTGTGAGATATCCTTAGGATTGGTGGGAAAGTCGAAGTCTTCGTCTTCGAGTTCTCCCAAAGCGTTCTGTTCGCGGGCCAAGAACTCTGCCGCCGGATCCTCGCTGTTGGGCTGCGGTACGAATGCTTCGAAGTCTGACATAATTTCCAGGATTTGGTTATTTAAATAAAATTGTTGTCGTTTTTGAAACGAAAAAAGATTTCAATTAAGATCTGATTTTTTGCGAAGAAGTGACTAAAAGAGTCGATTTGACGTCTAATCAGATTTGGGCGAAAAAATCGACAAAAATAATGTGTTGTTGAGAGCAACGGATCCGATAATGGGATCAACAAATGGTCTGCTCTTAAAGGCTGTTAATTGCGTTCAACAAAAACTAAAATAAATGATTTGTGGTTTTGATATCCAATTGTGTGACAAAACTGATGTCAAAAAGTATTGCAAATGAGTTGTGAATTGTTATCAATGGAGGCGTCGACGAGACGGAAGTTGTTGTACTATTACTTTGCCGTCACGTGACCCACAGCTCACTGCCATTACTGCCCAACACTTGACGTCATCTCCGCTTTGAATACACTCTTCAGAGAGTCTCTCATTCAGTCTCTCATTGAAAGCCGTCATATGTTTTCAACTCTTCTCCAGACAACTCATCCGACAATTATTTTGTTTTTGTTTAAACAAAACTAAATACAGTTAACTATTTTCGATCGGAATTTAGTTTATCGTTAAATCTGTCGAAATTTGATTCATTAACTGATCCGACCCTTTATTTCAGTTATTTTTAGCCATTTATTAAACTTATGTCAAAAGTTGTTTATATTTTTCAAACAGATATCTAATCATTGAATAGACTTTTGTTTTGGTTTTAAAACTTTTAAATTGAATTTTATAATAGGATTAAAAGATTAATTGAATCGAGGAATAAATCATTGCTTTAATATTAATTAATGCCTTTTTGAATAATTGCTATTTTCAAAGCATTTTAATTAAAGATAATTATGTCAATCAATATAAACAATAGTGTTTTGAATGTATTCAAAGGTAAAACTTTTAGATTTTCTCAATAAATACTTATTTTAAGACTTCTTTTAGTCAGCGATGAGATAATGAACCGACTCTTTAACCACAAACCATTCATTTTCGGTGAAATTCGGTTTATTGTCAAAGAGTTCGAACAAATCAGAGGTGAATCAGATTTGAATCAATTGATGGAAACCTATAAGCGATTAACGGATTTTAAAGAAACAAAAATGGATTTTGCGGTCGATTTGTGCCAACAATTTAATGATCGACTCAACGGATCCATTGGTTCAGTCGATAATCTGATGCAAGAGATCCTTAGCTTAGAATCAGAGCAGACAGTCGTCAGGAAAAATACTTTAGACACCAAAAGAGAGGACAGGAATCAGCAAATGATTGCCTTAATTGAAGAATCAAAAGAAAAGATCCATCAAATCGATAGTCAGTTTGAAGAACAAGAAAACAATTTAAGGCTTTTCTACAAAGACTTGGAATCGAAGCTCAAAATAAATTAAAATTTTTGATTTTAATTTGATTTCCAGTAAAAAGTTGTTTAATAAGATATTTATCATTAAAAATATAACCAGAAATGAAATGAAATGATTTCAAACATTTTTTTTCTGTCAATTATATCGGAAATTATTATAAAATACTATGAAATAGAGTCAAATCGATTTGAAAACTGATTGAAATTAAATAATTTTCTCAAATCGTGTGATCTTTTATTGCGATTATAAACGAAATTATTTTCCTATTCTATAAAAGTTTGAATCAATTAAAAGAATGAAAAAATTGATTAAAAATAAAATTGTGTCAAAACTTGTCGTTAGAGTTGAGTTATCTCTTGGTCTCAATTATTCCGAATTTGATTTCAATTCTTTTTTTCTGTTAACTAATTATAAGTATTTTTATTCAATACAATAACAAAAAATTCAGTGCTTTTCGGTTCCAATGGTTTCGAAGAGGATTTCCATCACAACTGACAACAAATCTAACGAAAAAACATTTTTGGTTTGTTTAGTGATTCTTCTGTTTTGTGGTTCATCTGAGAGGTCACTAAAATACATAATAGGACTGAAAATTTAAAACTGGATTTTCATTCAATGAATAATAAAAAAAAGTTTTCGTTCATACGGAGCGCACAGGTATTGACCCGTTCCGGGTTTGGCTCATATTCATGGAGTGGTGGCTCAACAGTAGGGTTCGTGTTGTTTGAGATGAGATAATGATTTTACAAAACATCTCATATGAAGTAAAACTAAAAGTTTATTCTCGAAGAATGAAAAAAGTTTTGCTGTAAATGAAGTCATTGGACTCAAAACGATCGCAAACGCGTTAAAAGTATTTAACATAAAACCCATTCATCAGTTCATAACTTTAAAAACTTTAGACTAAACTGAAAGTCATTTAATACTCGAGGAATGCTTTTGGGTTAAGAAATACCACTCAAAGCAAAAATATTTTAGCTTTGAGTCACTTCTTGTGTAAGTGTTTGGTGTGAAAAGTGTTACACAAACAGAGATTTGATTGAATGTCATATTTCTGGTCCGTTCGCCACTCCGTCTCTCATTAAACTTATATTCAATTAAATAGTTTTATGTCAAATAAATCGCGTTTTCCATTGCGTTAAACAGAAGTGAGAAAAAACTATAATATAGTGGAGTTTCTACTCTAGAATTACTCTGGTTTTTAATGCAATGGTATTTTTGTGGCCCTTTATCTCTGTTCACAATGTTTTTGCTCTCCTATTGACTCAATGTTTGAAGCGATTCAATGCTTGCCTTAAATTCACTTCAATTGGCTTTCAGTCAATGCGTTGAGAAGTCATTCCTTGTTTTGAGCCATACTTTCAAACAAAAACTGTTTTGAATCAAAATCGTTGTAAATTGATTTGAATTGATCTTTGTTTCACTGAAGTCATTGGTAATTATCTCTCCATTTGATTAAATTATTTATAATTTATTTTATTCTCAATAAAACATTCGTTAAATACATTTATAAATAATTTTTTTGTCGATATCTAAAGAAATTGTTTTAAAAATTTTGTTTTGTTTTCATAAATTTTTCGCTAAATTATTGTGTTTTTCGGTTAATTAAATATTTAATTGAGATTTTGATTAGACTTTTCATGCAATGAGTAAAATATAAAATGATTTTTGTTTAATATTTAATTTTATTCAACAAATGAATCGTAAGTTTGAATGCAATTCATTAGTTGTGTTGAAATAAGTGACTGAATGACTAATTATTGATTACTTCTATGTTTCAGTTGTTTTCACGTCTAATAAATTATTTGAATAACAAAAAAGTGACTCCAAATCAAGTCTTCAGTCGAAACTCAGCCCAAAAGCTCTGAAATAAATCAAATTGTAATCTCATTTGAACCACAATTTAATGATTAAGTGATACCTTTTATGGCTATTGATGTCAAACGACTGCAACACATCTGAAGACAAATTTGAATTAATTACCATAAAAACAGTGGATTGTGTTTAAGACATGAATTCAAGTGATAGTGAGGACCAACGCTCTGATGAGATAATCGATTTCTCTTCAGATAAATATCGGTTTTTGGATTCCGATGATAATTGGCTGACCTGTGATCCTAACCAGTCTTCTAATGTGAACTCCAAATCAAACGAAGACATAATCGAGTGGTTGGGGAAAGCCTTTCATAAAGAGAAAGCCAATGGAATTCATATGACATTAGTCAATAAATTGAATGAACTAGAACAATTGAGTCCTTCAGTCGACAGCCGAACCTTCACTCGAAAGCGTAATATCCAAAAACGTCAGAGTATTTTCAACAACGGTCTGTCCACTCTGTGTTCACCTGTCAATGAAGACGACTGCTCTCCTGAAGTTAATGATCGGACATTCGAAGTGAAATCCATTAAGAAAGCACTGAACGGAACCTTTTCGTTGAGGGCACCGATTGATACCACTTTCACACTAACCAATGACCAGGACTTTCAGCTCAATAACATCGATGACGTCGAGAAAATCGCAAAAAAACAGGAGGACTCTCTTCGAGAGAGCTGTTCCAATGGGTGGTCCCCACCGGCCGAGAGATCTCCGACTCGCAATCAAAACATTACTAATAGAATGAACGCCACAATCAACTCAAATACTCTGACCAAAAGCCGAGACCCTAACCGATACGCCCGACTCGAGAGTGACCTCAACTCATACCATATGAACGGCAATGACGACCATTACTACGGAAACGGTTTATCGCCCGGTATTTGAAACCTTATAATTTTAAGCCTTTATCAGAGACTCATCCCTTCCATTAATCGTATTTCATAATGAACTGAATAGAGCCCAACCCTAACAGACTATCCCCTCTTTAATCGAATATAAATTAGTTTTCTTATTATTCATGTGTTTGGTTCAACAGAAGGAAGTTTTCAAAACAACGTTACGTATACCGCGACGAGCACACCCTTAGTGACCAAATTTCGGAATATGAATCTCACACAAGAAATACGGGATCCGATTGTTCCGAAAATAATGCCAGACGTGAGTAATCTGAGGGCAAACAGCAGTTACTCCAAACGGAAAGTCGGTAAAAGCGAACCAAATCTGTCCCAACGATTTCAATATAAAGGATTGGGTTATAACTCGACAAATACCAGTCAATTGGGGGCCAATCGAACGGCCGGTAATCCTCTGAGCAATACTTTCCTTCAGGCGAAGGTTCCGAGCGATTCACGCCTTCTCGTCAAGAATGGGCTCAAATGTCCCCAAAGTCTAACACAAAACGTAGGAAGAATGACATCTCCGCCCCCGTCCCAGAGTCAACAACAACAACTGCTCAACAGAAAAGTAAGGAAATGACTGTCCCTTTGAGTCTCAAATATTGTGCTATAATTTAATTTCAACGTATCTTTCAATTGATTTGCATTTAAATCAAATTAAAGTTTTGATAAAAATTAACACTCGGTGTATACTATAGGTTGCGGTTGAGGGAGAGCTTAACAGAATGGGCACAACCACTGCCATTACCACTAATCTCTGTAGAAAAAGCACTTTTCGGGTTCGAGACTATGCTATGAATAGTGAAGAAAATCTTAAAGAGAATGGATATGAGCTCTGCTTAACTAATACCAGTGCCTCAACCAATGGTTATAAGACTAACAATACAAACAATAATAATAATGTCCACAAAAATATGTCCAGAATTCCGGGACCGAAGCCTATTAGGTGACCATTGCTTCCAATATTTCTTTCTTTTGCTTTAATAGTGTTTTAAACAGTTTTTCCTAATCTTTCTGACGATAGATCCGGAATTCCAGTCTCTGGTCAGCGCACAGCAATTCCGTGTCCAACAAACAGCCGGCCGGTCGCCAATCATACCGATAACTGGAGCAACGGGTGCTACTGAACGCCGATAATTATTTTTGCAAACAAAACACTTTTTAATATTTTTAAATCTTTTTTTAGTATATTTTACTCAAAAATTAATTGAAAACTAATTTTGTTTTTAAATCTAAATAATATTTTATATAAAGATTATTCGCAAACAAAAGGATTTTTAGTTTTTAATTCAGTTTAAAATTTCTGTTCCTTTGAATTATCGATAATTTTTGTCATTTTTAATGCTGTGATAAAAACGCTTTGATTTGTTGCCATAGTTTGCAGTAATTATCGATTGGTTTTAAACTTCAATCAAACAAATCTTTGTTTGACTATAATTTGATTTTAAATATTGTATAAAATTTAGGATAAAATGATATTAATTTATATATAATTAACAATTAAATAGTTTTGAAATTCATTTGAGGCATAAGTTTGGCTCAAAAATCGCAAATTTTTTCAAATAATGTATTTATAATAAAGATTTTGTGCCTTTTATTCACGATTTTAATGAACATCCAATCATTTAAAAGTGCTTTCAATAGAAAGACTAAACTTTTTCTATCAATTTGTATATTAAATGTAATTCAAAACCAATAAACTTTGAAAAATTACTCGAATTTAGACTTTGGTTTGAGTTTCCCATCAAATCAAAGCCTCAAACGTTTGGAAAAACAATCAAAAACTCTTCAGATATCATATAATTGAGGCTTAAGTTCGGAAAAAAGGCTAATCTTCTGAACATATCTCTGAACTCTTGAGAATTATCATCAAAAACAACAAAATTGAAAATTAAGTGATTCGGAGCCCAGACTTGTTTATCAGGAAAATGGGATGAGTTTATTGCTCGCTATTTGAGTCTCTCCTAAATAGTGGAATGGATTGCATATAATGAGAGGTTCACTCAATTATCTCAGGTATCGAACTCTGGAAGTGATAAATCAGTTGCAACTAATTTCGTACTTATTTTGCTTTTTTGCGCAAAACATTTACATAATGGCAATAATGGCCGCAAAACTTGAATCAATTCGCAGATGAAAACGACATAATTATAGTCAGACTTATTGTTGAGTTTTGTGAACTAAAAGTTATGCCGTTCTCTGCCTTTCCCTTCAATTATTATCTCTTATGAATAGCTATTCTTTAAAGAATTTTAAATTTTAATCTCACAAACAAATTACTTCCAACACATTGGTAGCTATAATTTAAGCAAGCAACAATACACTATTTGATGCTAATCTAGAACTTAATTGAACATATCCGGGCTAATCTTTCTAAATAAATCATCAAGTTCCTATAAGAATAGAACTTTAATGGAGCCAGACCAATTTAATAAAGAGCACCCGTGAAGTTTGATCGTTAGTCTGACCATTTATGGACAATAATAGATCAAGAGTATTAGCATTCGATTGATCGATGTCCGGATCATTTGTGGCAATGGATGAACACATTCAACAAACTCATCACTAAATTCTGATTCTCAACTTATTTGGAACAGGTTTTGGTTGCTATGGAAACAAACTCTTTAATTGGTTTTGCGCCCAAAAAAATAAAATCACAGAAATCGAGATCAGAATCGCGAAAAATCCCTGAAAAGCCTTTTTTATCCCCGACTCAGGCAATAAAATATGACTCAATAACGAACGTTAGGAATAGACCTCACTTTCAAACAGAGCTTTCACTTCACATAAGTATAAAAAGAGTCAACAATTGGGTCAACAATTGGGTCAACAATTTTCGTTAAATTAATTATTATTTTTTTTTAATTCTTCAATTAATTTGTGTTTATTCAGCAAAAGAGTATCAAAACAAAAGGGAAGACCCTTTAAGGGGCGTCTCTTTAACTTTGAAATTGATCCCAATTTTCCTGTTATTCCATTACGTTATCAAATATTTTCATTTTCGTTAAAATCAATTCAACAAAACTTAACAAAAGATTAGTTAAGAGAATGTGGTTTTGATTGGTTAGTCAGTTGGCAACAGCTGTAAAAGTGGGATAACCTTGCTCATTTGATCATTTGAGCAACTGTTTAAAAAGTGTGTTTCTATTTAAAGTGATGTAAACTTTTGTTTTGGTCTGAATTACGTGCGAATAGTGTTAACCAAAACGTAGTTATTTTTCGTCACATTTTATTCATTGAATAAAAGTGTTGATTGTGTTTACGTTTGGGGTATTTGTGAGTGTTTTGCGGGAATTGTCTCTCTTTTGGTTGAAGTGATGGATAAATGGCTGACCCGTAAGCGCATGACTGACAACATGACTGACATTACTTTGAAAAGAGAAAAAATAGAAGACTTGAGAGAAAAACATCTTAAATATCACACACTTTTAGACGAGTGTCCGAAGTCCAGTATATCGGTAGAGGAGGTTAGACACTGGATCAACGACTTGGTGTCACCCGTTTTGACAGAATTCTCGAGAAAAGGCCTCAAATCGGCGCTCAAAGAGAGGGGTCACTCAAACAGTCAAATAAACGAAGACTTTGAGACCGATTACGACTCAAACCAAACAAAGACATTCAGTGTTGACATCGACCGCAATATATCGCTTTTTAACGATAGTCCCGTTTATAGTGAGACCAATCATTTGCCAGAAGTCGGACACTCTTCACAATTAAGCCCTGAAACCAATTCTAGTGAACAAATTGATTCCGGGCTTGAATTGAATCCTAAGTCAGTGGACAATAACTCCGACTCTAATTCCGATAATATTGTCGTCAAATCTAAAACTCAAAGTTTTTCAAAATTTAGTGCCGAAGACAAAGACATTGAAAATAGTTCTAAAAATAGTGTTACCGAAGAAAAAGAGTCACAAAAATTACCACTAATTGACTCAATTGGTTCTGAATTGAGCTCAGAATCTGATGACAATAATAGTGACAAATCTATGTCTGGAAGTGTTAGGACTCGTCTCAGACCCAAATGTGTTGACAAAGAGACTCATTCTTCAGATTCTTCTGAAGCAGAATTTGACGACTCATCAGATATTCCCGAATCCGATTCCGACTCAGACTTTGAGCTGAAAAATAAATCAAAGAATAGGAACCAACTCTCGAAATACGACAGACTTACCAAAGATTTTAGACTTAAGTCCAGACCGACCATAGAATTGCTTACTTTGAGCGACGAAATCATTGATATCGCCATAAACGACAGCGCACTCAGCGCTTCGGTGGCCATCACTGATCTCGAAAAGGATTTATTCAACTCTTTGAGCTCCAAAGGAGTGGTTTGTCGTACAATGAAAGCCATTCAGAAGAAAGTGCCGAATAAGACGAAAGAGACAAAAGAAGACGACACCGACTCAGACAAAGAACTCAAACGGTTGTGTCGAATACCGAAACTCAAAATAAATGCCAAAAACGGTTCGAAACGGGAAAAGAATGGAAACGATTCCAATAATTCCAATAATAGTGAGAACAGTGAAAGTGAGAGAAAACATAAGAACAAAAAGTTGAAGACTTCGACACCAAATCCTAAGAACAAGAAGAAGGACAACAGTGACAGTGAGAGTGAACTGGAGTCAGATCTGGACGTCTCTAATGTCAACTCTTTTAAAATCAATTCAATTAAAATTAAAAATAATAAAATAGTCGACGCATTAGACTCGGAGGTCAGCTCTGATGAAGAGCTCAACGATAAGAAGGAAAGTAAGAAGAAAAAGACTAAGAAAGAGATTAAGTCAGAGTCAGAAGCAGACAATGAGAGTGATAGTGACGGTGACACCAAAAAAGAGGTTAAGAAACACTCCGGACGATCCCTCAGAGGGGTTAAGAAAGACGAAGATGAGGACAAAACAGTGATAGATGTGGACAGTGATGACGATATTGTCATCAAAAAGAAGTCTAAAAAGGGAAGAGTTTCTGATGACGACGACTATAATGAGGACAAACTCTCGGATAATCAAAGCAGTGATAACTCATCTGTGATCGAGTCGTCTGACGGAATGGATCCCTCGGCTCAAGACTCAGATTCGGAATCAGAGGGCGGCTCCAAATCCAAGAAGAAAAAGAACAAAAAGAAAAGTAATTCTTCTAAAGAAAAGAAAAAAGGAAAACGAAAACGAGTGGTAAGTATTCCCTCTTTTATGAGCTATAATTGATTCGATTTTTTTTTATCGCAAACCAACAGAAAGTTCACGACTCGGACTCCGATGACGACGACTGTAAAGTACTCTCTGATGAAAACGATTCCCCGAATAAGAGCCGAAAGAATATCAGAAAAATTATTTCTGATAAAAAGATTAAGGTTTGTCTCAATTGAAGGGTTTTCCCGTTTATTCTAATTGTGTTTATTAATAGCAACAAACTAAAGACGCGGCGGAGGCCGAGAGGGATAGGGTTCGCAGAATCAGAGAGAAACAGAAGGAGTACAACGATCTGATCAAAACCCGATCGCTTAAGTCGGCGGATGTGAAGGAACTGATCCTCGAGTTCGACAAAGAAACAAAAGAACCGATTGTTGAAGTCGACCAAACTCTGGTCAAGTTCTTGAAACCACATCAGAAGAATGGCATTGAATTTATGTACAACTGTACCATCGAAACAGTGGAACACTTGGAAACCAATGAGGGCTCGGGTGCTATTCTGGCCCACTCTATGGGTTTGGGGAAAACACTTCAAGTGATTACATACTTATATACTATACTCACAAACAAATTGATTAAACCACACATCAAAAGAGCGTTAGTTATCTGTCCCGTCAACACAATCAAGAACTGGGCCAATGAGTTCAGGGTATGGCTCGTCGACAACGACTTGGATGACCTCTTGGTCTTTGAGATGTTCGACGCAAAAACACCGCTACAAAGGGCTGATCTGCTCAACACTTGGCATAAAAGGGGTGGAGTTATGATAATCGGGTTAACACTATTCTCGTCGTTAGTGATGGGGGGAAGGGGTAAAAAACCGGCCAAATCTGTTCGCGACGCCATTTCCAAGTGTCTGTTGGATCCGGGAGCAGAGGTCGTCATCTGCGATGAGGGACATCTCCTCAAGAATGAGAAGACCGCTTACAACAAAGCCGTCTCACAAATCAAAACACTCCGAAGGGTTGTCCTAACGGGCACTCCATTGCAGAACAATTTGAACGAATATCACGTTATGGTTCACTTCGTTAAACCAAATCTGTTGGGAACCAAAAAGGAGTTCCAAAACAGATTTGTCAATCCTATCACTAATGGACAGCACGAAGACAGCACTGACTACGACGTGAAGATTATGAAGAAAAGGGTTCATATTCTACACACACTATTGAATGGTTGTGTCCACAGATGTGATTACAATGTATTAGTTCCTTATCTTCAGCCAAAACACGAATACGTCATAAGTGTTATGTTAACTGAAAAACAGATTGAATTGTATTCTCATTATTTGCAAAACATAAGCGACAGACAAAAAATGAGTTTATTAGCCGATTACGGGTCGCTCCGACTTATTTGGAATCATCCGATCCTTCTCTACGAACAACACCGACGACGCATAGAAAAGGCTAACGAAGACTCTTTGGATGAATTCATTGATGACGACGAGGACGCAGACACTCCTCCAAGTGATTCAGATATCGAGTGCGTTGACGACAACGGCGCCGGACCTTCAAAACCGCCGAAGAGACGAATGAGAACCAGATATGGTAACGCTGAAGAAGAAGAAGTGGTGGAGGAAGAGGTCGACAAGAAGTCAGAGCCCAGTGATGACGGGATGTCTGACGCCTGGTTTGCACCCCTTCTGAAGAAAGATGAGGCCAACCACATAGAGTTGAGCGGAAAATTCATTCTTCTCTTCGCTATTCTCGAGGAGTGCGAGAAATTAGGCGACAAAATACTCCTCTTCTCTCAGAGTTTGGATACTTTGGATTTAGTCGAAGAGATGCTTAAACTGCGAATGGATAGGGCGGCGGAAGAGACCCGTAATGTCCCTGAAATCGATTTAGAGTCGGGCTATTTGAACGACGCCACCAATGTTTGGATCAAAAACAAAGACTACTTTCGTTTGGACGGATCCACAGCTTCTGACTATCGTAAGGCGTGGATCGATGTCTTCAACGATGAGAACAACTATAGGGCCCGACTTTTCCTTATATCGACCAAAGCGGGCGGTTTGGGTATAAATTTGGTCGGCGCCAACCGGTGCATCATTTTCGACGCCTCTTGGAATCCGACGCATGACGTTCAGGCAATCTTCAGAATATTCCGTTTCGGGCAAAAGAAACCGGTTTATGTCTACCGGTTTGTGGCTCAGGGAACGATGGAGGAGAAGATCTATGAGCGACAGATCATCAAACAATCCCTTTCCTGTCGAGTCGTCGACGAACAGTCGATTCAAAGGCATTTCAAAGCGGGAGAGATGTCTGAACTCTATATTTTCAAACCCGACAAAAACAAAGACAGACCGACGCCTATACTCCCAAAAGACAGACTATTGGCCGAAATGCTTAAGAATCATAAGGAATATATTGTCAAATATCACGAACACGACTCACTTCTTGAGAACAAACCCGATGAGGAGATGACTGAAGACGAGAAACAGGCCGCTTGGAATGAATACGAACAGGAGAAGGACGCCCTCTTCCTTAGGGAACAACAGGAGCGCGAGGCTCAGGTCCAGAGAGAGTATCTGATGAATCACCAGCAGCAGCAACAGCAGTACCAACAGCAACAGTACCAACAGTACGCGCAGCAGATCTTACAGCAAATGCAGGGAAACAACAGTCAGTTCATGAATGGCAGCCCTGAATACCAAGCGATGGTCACAAACCAGATATACCGTCAGATTATGCAACAACAGGAAGAGTTGCGTAAACAACAGCAGCGCAAGTATCAGGAGGCCAGACAACAACGGATGGCAGAGTTGGCCCGAATGGCGGGCGTCACCCAACCCCAGTCGACCACTTCGAACAGTCTCCCCGGTTATGACCGCATGACTGTTGAGGATATCGGCAAATATTTGAAGACTTTGAACAATACAATTACACCGCAGGAACTCATTCAACGAATTTTTGGAATCATCGAAACGGGTCTCAATACCTGTACTAAAGAGTTGACTCTCGCAAAAGCAGCGGTAAGTCCTCTTCAGTCCCCTCTTGAGTGTCCCCTTCAGTGTCCCCTTACTCTTAATGGTCTCAAATCAAACAAAAAACTAAATCTGTTCCCAAACAACAGGTTGTCTCTCAAAACACTCCTGAAGTGCGGTTAAAATACGAGAAGTTGGCCAAAGAAGTGTTCAATTTGAACCTTCAGAAAAACCGAGCAAGGGTATGTTCACCAAATACCATAAATTAATTGTTTAACAATTAAATCAATTATCTGTTTGTTTAGACTATGTTTAAGAACCAAATGAGTGGTCCGAGTATTTTGCGCCAGAATTTGGGTCAACAGAGGCCTAACGTTGAGCTAATAGACGACGATATGGAGCCCTCGACCTCTTCCGCCAAACCGTCGGACGTTCTCATAGAAGAAGTGGATTAACGCTCGAAATACAATTAATTTAATTTATTTTCAAATCAAATAAAAACTGATCTCTAAATGAGTGAAGCGTTGAGACCTACTGTTGGATGGCTTTGAGAGCACAACAGACATGTGCGCCAATCGTCCAATACTTGTCCTCTTTTGACACAAATCATTAAAACTTTGAAAGTGGTGTTTCTCTATATCATAACTGTTCGCACATGTCTTGAATCTGAAGCATAGCTCAGAGTTTTGTCATTCAATTTGTATAAAACTTTTATTAATTTCAATATTTTTAATGAAAAACTATTTATAATTAATTTCAATGATTTTGTTGAACGGATTTGCAATCGATTAGAGGTTAGTAATGATATCGGAATCGCTAGTCTTTAACACATATTTCTATGTATTATAAAACAATTTGTAATGTTTTTTCAATTCAATGTTTTCCCCATTTTTTCCTCTCATTCTGTTCTCTGTATTCGAAACTCTCTTCAAAACAATTCCAGTGAAAAGCATTTAGTATTTTAACAAATTTTATATAAATTTGTATAAAATAAAGGTTTAACTTCTTTTTCAATTATAAACAATCATTGGATCAAAAAATTCAATTAATTACTTAAAAAGAGTTTTAATCTATTTTTTATTCGTTGAATGCGTTGAAAAACTTTTGTTTTATTCAATTATGGAATTAATTAACACTTCATTACTCTTATCTCTAATAAAATAATTAATACTTTAATTGATGTGATCTTTCATTTTCTTCTCAATAGTTATTAATTTGAATCCATTTAATGAATTTTATCCAATCTTTTGACTAAAATATCTTATATTCTGTTATTTACCGCAAATGTTAGGAATTATAGGTTTGTTTTGAATCAAAGACTTGTTTTGAGAGAATTTCGTGGAATCGGTTGGCATTCAATTCATTCAATTCTTAAATTCATTTTCTTATTCTTTATATGAAAATAATATTTCAAATCTTAAGCTTAAGATTTCTTTCAGAAAATTAATTGAAATAAATGTCAAAATTAATAACTTATGAAAATATTAACGAAAATAATTTAAACATATCGTAAGATCTGTTGATATAAGAAGTGTCACAATTGCTAATTAGTACCTTGCTCATATACGCTCATATATGCTTTTCTAAATGAGCTCGGCTTAGCGATTTGTCTTCAAACTTGCTCATTATTCTCAAAAAATATAGTGACAATTAATTGTATATTTAATGCTCGGAATGTATGCCAAACACTGTCGTTGAGAGCATTAGATAAGAGCAGAGATGGCCAACGGGTTGACAGACAAACAGAAACCACTCAATTATATCTCTGATGACTAATAATTTTTAGAACTGCCATGAGCAGTTACCTTTTAATACTCAAAGTTAATCTGATTTACTTTATTAATTGAGTTTGACATTGATATAAATTACCTTGATTACTCCACCTATAATACCATTTAATGAAAGCCTTTTTTAGTGAAGAATTAGTATCGGAGTAGAAGTTGCTGTCAAACGCTGTTAAGCAATATTCTTATGGAAAGTATGCCTTCAATTAGGGTTTGTAACAAACGATAAACAAATTGTGCGGTCAGTCATATCGGATGACAGACTCATGAAAATCGTTGACCAAACTCTTGCTTTGACCGTCGCTGAGGGCTAACCATTATTTTTAACTTATAATAAGTAGTGATCTTTGCTTTACTCCCAACAAAGTAAGACCTGTTGGCCTAATATCTGTCATCAGATTCACCAAAAAACTACTTTCATCAGAAACGGTCTCCAAATGACTGCCTTTCAGTCAATGGTTTTAATCATAAGCTCGAGATTTAAGACCTAAAATGGTCACAAGTTTTCAGTGAATCAGTGATTAATAGTCGAATGCAATCCAATTCTTATCCAATTTCTGGAGATTCTGATTAAGGGAAACAAATAAAGTTTTTGATGAAAATTAATCTATTCTTCTGAATAAATATATGCATTAATGGGATGTTCTTCTCCTCTGTCTTATTGATGCCAATAATCGCACTTAAGACACATCTCAGTGGAATGGTGTGCCTGTCTCAGTGAATGTACTTGCTCAATTCCAAGCTATTCTCATAAGCGTTATTCACAATATTAATTCAAGTGATTGAAATCAAAATTCAGTGAATCGCATGATTAATGTAGAAATGGTTTGACCACATTCTCCAAAACTGATCGATAAACAACTTATTGAAAGAGCACTTATTCGGATGAGTTTTCTTGTCATTAGTCAGTTCTTCAAACTTAACCATCAAATCCAAACGCTTTCATAAATTGAGTGAAATTTTTAATTAATTTTTGTAAAACCATTCTTTGGCTGAAATTTGGTTTCGTTTAAATATCTTAAATATTTCTGAGAAAATAATTTAGTTTTTACCAAAAATTTAGACCATTTGATGAATGGATGAAGAGGTGAATGAATTAAGAGAAGAGTCTTCCAAACGATTCCAGTCTTCTAAGTGTTGAGCCTTTTGTTTAGACATGAATTTAGACTTTTAATAATTCATATGAAATAGTGATGACTCTGAGTAAGAATTATTGTTTGAAAGCACGCGATGTTGTGCTAACACAGCATAAAAGTGCCTTGCTTATCTCATTCTAAAATCGCTATTTAATCAGAGTTTCCAAGAAATAGGATTGCATTGTGTTTGTGGTCATTATTCTCATGAAATAAAACAGAACTTCAATGCATTTCACAAATTCAGACACAATTTTGTTATTATTACTCAAATATAACGGATTTCTATTCCAAGTGTTGTCTATTTGTCTTTCAGTTGAATCCAAGTTTACTTCTCTTTATGTCTGACAACTTCATTATCAGGTATGCCTTTTATGCTATTTTATCACAAGTATCTTGTTTGTTTTAATGCATATTCTAGAGCCAATTAATTAGCTAAGTGTATAAACATAAGAATTCTGTTGATTTTTCAACCTTCAAGTCTTTCAGAAATTCTTTGAATTTGGTTACTATTTCCAAGAACTTAATATATTTAATGAGAAATAGTGCTAGTGGCATTTCTCTCTTCACACAAAATCAATTTTTTATGGCACAGAAATAATTTAATTTAAAGTATTTCCAAAGTTTTGTCTTTCATTTGAATATAAAATCAATATTTAATTCCTGTTATGAATAATTCAAATTACTATCAAATGAAAGAGTCTTAAGTTATTCAATATCTTTGAAAATATTATTGAAATAAAAATTATTTTAAAACCCATTGATATGAAATCAAAGGATGTCTTTATTAGTCATCCATTGATTTCTTTATTGAATTTAATAGAAGTGATTATCAATAAAGGGATGGATTGAATGGTTTGCAACCAACGCACATATGAATGAATTTTAAGTAAATTTTGGGTTAATTTACTAAATTGTATGCATCGCTGAATATTTAATTAAGTGAAGTATAATATACTCTCCTTTCATATGAATTTGATATGCAATCCATTGACTAATACTTTATTTTAATTTAATATCTAATGAATATATAGCTTAAGTGTTAAGCTTTTTGTCGCACTCAGAATAGACTCGAATAGTTGGGTAAAGAAGTTCTCAAATAATAGCCGACTCTACCTTTTGGCACATATTCCACACAAATAGTTATTTAAGAGCCTCTTCTCACTCCTTATAGAAAGTAATTTTGCACAGAATCTCAATATTATTCACAATTCTTTGACTAAATTCTGATTCAGATCTCTTCAAAACTGTTTTATTTAACTTTTAGACTATTTATCAAAATTTTGAATATTAATTAAATTCGAGTTATTTTCCAAGTAATGCATATAAACTCGTTTAACTAATTTTTGTTCTTGCTATTTTATAGCAACATATATTTTCCATAATTTGTTAATTGAATTTAATAAAATTGGGCAATTTATTAAAAGATAATCAAGGCTACCCAAATGCAATTTTCAATATATTCTGTTCGAGGGATTCCTCCCTCGGCAACAGTTATTGTCAATAAATTTGCGAAAAAAATAATAAATTAACTAAACTTTGGTTAAACTTAATTAAAGCAAACATTTATTAGGAAATTCTGTGCGAATTCTGTTCTCATTCTGCACTCACCTCACTATAAGACCACAAATTGAATTCCAGTCCAACAAAAACAACTCTTTATTATTTGAGGCGAAATATTGATCGAAATAATTACAACTAATTATACCTTTAATTAACTTTTTATGTAAGCCTTTCTTTAAGCTATCATTTTATGCTTTAATCAGTTTTTCAATAAAGGATGTGATCAGAAAAGAGATGGAAGTGATGGGTCTGTCCATTGACTGAACAAAACAAACAATCCCTTCGACTCATTTGTGAGCAAATTGTGGACTTCCTTCCCTCACATCAGATAAAAGAGTCAATCAGTGCTCTCTTCTTAAGACTTCATACATGTCTTTCTTCATAATCTTTGTGATCATTCTTCTGAGTCTGTGGTCCAACAGAGCAGAGAACAGGTATTGAAGACAATCCTATTTATCAATATATTCATAACATTCATAAAAATTTTGCAAAAAAGTTTGGACAGAATTAAATCCGACACTTCCGGAGAGTTCGCCAGAAATCAGAATATCAACGTTTCCGACCTTTTGGATCAATTGCTTCTTGGATATGATAACCACATTCGTCCAGACTTTGGAGGTGATCCTCATATTGTCACTCATTTTAATTATTTTAATCGATTAATCATAAGATATTCAATGAGTGAATATATTTTAGATTTTTATGAATCGTTTATTAATTCATAAAAAGGTTTCTTAAAAACTATTTTCGTTTGAATTTCTTTTGAGTTTCACTTTCGGCTATAATTTAATGAATAAAATAATTTTGGGATTTCTCTAAATCTTGGCTTCAAATTGGGTTATATTTTCCTCAAAGGATACCTTTCGTAAGAAACGTTAGATTTTCATCTCTTCTTAGAAAATATTTCTCAAATAATAAGTTGAAATTGAATTTAAGATTTATATATTGATAAAAATAAAATATTGTCATGGATTAGGACAGCCATATAGTGTGATATGACCAAGTTAATTATGGAGACCCCTTCAGCAATAGATTTTATAATATTTATGTGAAATGAAGACCTTTTAATAATTTGTTTGAAATCATATTCTGATCTTATTTTATGCCAAAATATATATTAAATGTCATAAAATTTTTCATTCAATGGATAAGTTGTTTAAACAAATTCTGTGATGACTTTCAGTGATATCAAAGATGACTTCAAATGACATTTTTGAGGCAATAAATGCTTATAAAGCAATTCATAGATATAGTGGTTGTGATTCACAATTTGCAGATAATATAACCTAATATGGGTTTTGGTACAGAATATACTGAAATCACTCTCAATATCCACAGAATCAGCAAATTTTATGCATTAGTTTTGATGACATAAAACCTCAAAATAATAAAACCATTGATTCTCTGATGTTATTACTGACAAACGTTTACTTTATTTGCTTTGAAACATTCGAGGATTAAATTTATGCAAGATTATATCAAACGCATTTATTCATTTAAATCTCAAATCCACGAAAATTCATTAAAAACAACATATAATTAGACAAAACCTTTTTATGGGTTTACGCCTCAATTTCTCTATTGATTGATATTCAGAAAACGACATTTCAAATGATCTTGGTCGAAAAAAGATAAATTTCAAATTCTATTTCATTGTTTACTTTGATAAATGTTTCAAATATTTTATAGGAATATAAAAGGCTTTCAAATCAAAGAGTAATCGATTTTTTGACTCAAACTTCAGGTCCGCCGACAGAAGTTTTTATTGATTTCCACGTGAGAAGTATGGGCCCGATATCAGAGATTGATATGGTTTGTATAGCACCCGGTGGTCGGCTGTTTGTAAATCTATGGCTTTACTTTATTTGTAAACTTTTATTGATTGTAAACTTTGATTGAAATGGTTTTAGACATATGTAATGGACTGCTATTTTCGTCAGACGTGGACTGACAGACGTCTTTCATTTAAGACCAGATCTCTAATGGAAATTAATGCCAACCGATCGCTGAGTCCACCGGCATTAGCCCTTTCCATATATATGTTGGACAGGATTTGGAAAGTAAGCAATCATTGAATCCAATAATCTATCGATCATTTCATCCGAATTGAGGCTCAGATTATAAACACACTCTTTATTTAGAGATTTTAAGGCAATCCATAAAACAGGGCTCACCAACAACTCACTACCACCTCAGGGGTCCAACAATGGGGGGAAGGGTTTAATTGTATTGTTTTGTTTGATTTTTTTCATTTAATTCTCATTTATTTCTCGAAATTCAAATTTTTGGATAACTTTCCAAGTTATTCATTATTGGAAATAGCTTGGTCACCCCTAACCTCAACTCAATTGACTATATATTTACAAAAAAAAAAGAAAATCAATCTATTCTTTAGAATTCTTGATATCTCCTGAAATAAATCTTTTCTTTAGATCACATTTTTTTTATGAAAACTTATTTTAAGTGCTGAAAGAAATATCAAAAATAAAATATATTTGAAATAAGAAGAATCTAATTATTTGAACTTAAATTCAATATTATGTTCACAAAACATATGAGAAGATTAATCCGAATCCTTATTATCATAGAATTTCATCAAATGAGTGATGAAAATAAGTTTCCAATTTCTAAGGATCTTTGAATCTCTTCCAAGAATCAAATGAATCTTCAGATTTATAAGTATTCTAAGCCTCAGATTTTGATTGACTCAATTACCAGAGAATGTCGATCCATATATCCCTATCCCTTAATATTAACAGCGATATGAAGTTCACAAATGCTATAATATAAGGACATTACCAGAAGAATAACTATTCAGAAGAGAATCAATTATTATAACAATTGAGAAGTTCATTGAGTGCTCTCAAAGTAATCTTTAGTTATCTGCTGACTGTCCACAGCCTCCAACATATTTCCTAAACTCGCGACAGTCACATATGCACGTCATAACTCTTCCCAACAAATTTGTTCGCATTTACGCTGATGGAAAAGTTCTCTATTCATCAAGGTACAATACTAAAAATAATAGCAACTCTTCTAATATGAGATAAGCTTTCAATTCTATCAATGAGTTTAACCCAATTTTGTTGAATAGAATGACCATAACAGCCAACTGTCCCATGAATTTGGAGAATTTCCCAATGGATACGCAAGTAAAACCTTTTTCAATTGAATCCTTTTGAGGACAAGTCTTCTAATCTAAGTTCAAATCTCTGGTTTCCATCACTGATGTCAGAGATGTCCACTGGCTTTAGGCAGTTGTAAGAAATCTTTTGCACACAAAAAACACTTCAATTCAACTCAACTCAAACTTTGTCCATACAGTCGGCTATTCTATGACTGATGTTATATATCGTTGGAATCCAGTCCGAAAAGTAGTGATTAATCCGGATATGAAAATGTCCCAGTTTGATCTTATAGCGGTTCCAGTGGCCAACAAGACTAATGACGGCCGTAAAGGTAATGATTATAATTAAGAAAATTAATGAAAAACGAGAACTAATTGAATATTTATTTTGTGGCCATAAGACGGACCATATTCTATACTTTTAGCGAGTTTTCACTTCCAAAGACATATGGGTTCGTTTGTGATCGAGGTGTATGCGCCCTGTATTATGCTGGTCGTGCTCTCATGGGTCAGGTATTATCGATTTTATTTATCAAATTGTCTCTAAGTTATAGCGTTTCTAAAAATTACAGCTTTTGGATAAACAGAGAGGCGACGGGTATTCCAATCATTTTGTTTGTCTTTCAAATCATCCATTCATTGATTTATTTGTCTTTTTTAACCAAAAGCCGATAGAGTGACGTTAGGTATGACCGCTTTCTACCATTTTCTACAATAAATTTGATTCAAATTACCATAGGATTGACGACTGTCCTCACAATGACTTTTCTGGGATTAGAGCTGAGGAATGATCTGCCAAAAGTGCCCTAGTCAGTGATTTAACCTTGAATATTTATGAATTACCTTCAACACAACACATGAATTCTATTACTATTTAATTATTTGTTTTGTATTTTATACGATTTGCGTCTAATAATTATTTTGGTGTTTGTATGGGAAGTCTGACAGCACTCGACTATTTCGTATACATTAGTTTCGCATTCATTTCGGCCACAATTCTTGAGTTCGGTTTCGTACACTTCTTCACCAAAATTGGTATTTGTTTAGTAATCGACTTCGAGAGTAATATTCTTATCTAAACTGTTATATTGAGGTTCGGGTGAGTATTACTTCTCTCCGGCCGCTATCATCGAAGCACAGAATAATATCGACAATAATTATTCGAGTGATGAGGAGTTTGAAGACGACGGCGCCCATTCTGTCCACAATGTTAGGAATTCTGAGCTGAGAAGTGCCAATAGAAACGGACACGACTTTAGTGATGAGACACATGATATTGAATATAATCGGGAGCTTAGAGACAATGATTTGCAGCCACCGATGATTGTAAGTCAAGTTATTCTCTATTCTCTGAATAAATGGTTTCCTTTTGATAAGAGAGTTAACACGTCTTCTCCTCATTAATAACTTTTATGACTTTTAATCATAAAATTTAATGAGTAATCAAATGATAAGAACTGTTAATTAAGTCTCAAACAAGAGATTTGTCGAAATTGAAGTTATTTTTCTTATTTTCATTATTGGAATAAATGAATACAAATATAGTATTTGTGAATAACTTTTATTGAATTCATTAGAAGTTCTGATATTAATGTAAATAATTTTCTCTCAATTGGTATAAACTAATGAAATAATGTATTAATTTATTGAAATCAGTTCCACAGACAACAGAGCGAAATATATTCAACAGAACGGGACCGGGGGGTCATTATTCTTAAACGAGATAACTTGGAAAACGGGTCCTCATTGTCCTCATCGCCAACATCTCAGCCACCGTTAGAGCCGTATGATTACGAGTACGACATTCAACAGCCAACGACCAGCTCTTTCCAAAGTAGTCAAGAGTTCCGGAGACCGCCGTCTCCGCGGCAGAGGAGACCAAACGGGCGGCAATTGAGTCGTTTGTCTTCAATTCGTGCCTCAATTCGCAATACATTCAATCGACGCAAATCACGTCGTCGTCAGTCTATTTCCCTGCAGTTGAATAGCGTATCGAAGATCGACAGAATATCGCGGGTCATCTTTCCTCTGGCTTTCATTATAATGAATTTGGTCTATTGGTATATTTTCCTGAGAGCCGAATCCAAGTTCGACCAACAAAACAGATTCATTTGATTCCTAACCAATTATTTATTGATATTTTTCTCAAAAGACATTTTTCATCATTTTTTGTGTC
>JAQGBD010000233.1:0-39408 GCA_034698165.1 Punctoribates punctum | reverse complement strand
GCAGACCTGCTTTAGGTGGTTCCCGACCTCTGATCACCGAACGGACAATTTTCCCGAACTTAGGGGCAAAATAAGAGCCCAAAGATTTCCGTCAATTTTAAAAATTTAGTGGTTAAGGACGGTATCAAAAACTCCTCGGATTTATATTACAATTTTTTGGATTTCCAAAATTTTAGGGAGGGTTAGGGGGTTAGGGGGGGTTAGGCGACGGATTAATGACAAACTCACTAATTGGTTGTGACTCTGATTCGGCTTCTGGTCATTAATTCCGAGAGTTATACCGACGATCAACAGGACTACTAACAGAGGCCACAATTTATTGACAATTATCACTAAATTTTACAAATTATTGTCAAAACAAATTTGTTTTCGAGAAGTCTGTTCTCTTAGTATAGTTTGTGGTCAACTGTTGTGAGACAATAGGAATTTAGATCGAATGACAACTCAATTAAATTGTTGATCAATTGAGTTATCATTACTTCTGTTAAACCGATTACAAGAACATCAAACGATCGTAGAATTTATTCAAAAATAATTTCCAAACGAATTTGAATAACAAATAATTGCTTACCTTTTGAATCGAATTATTAAATAAAACAAAAGATCAAAATTTTCAGAGATTTGTCGAAAACTATTTGAAGCGATTGAACGGAAAGTCAGCGCTTTTATCGCTGTTTAAAAGATGACGAACTCATTGAGTCGGCGCTGACTTCACATAAATTACGCATTAATTCAAACTTATTTAAACAGAACTTAAAGTTTATTTTATTGATTATTCGTTGATTACAAATAATTGATTGCATTAATTGACTCGTTTTGATCACAATTAGCACAAAATGAGGCAAAAAGTAGTTGAGTTTAGAATCCAATGGTTGTTCTCATTCTGTTGTTAGCAATAAATGTGAGTCGAGGACAGTTTGAGAGTCACTTACAAACAGTAATGAAATCTTTGAAGAAATGCAATCAATTGAATGTCAAAACAAGGCTTACCCGAGCGGAGAGGTATAGCCTGGAATCCCCCCTGAGGTCGAAAATTTTGGAAATACCCCTTTGGCCGCCTGAGGCGAAAAATTGGGTTTTTAGGTGCAAAATTCATCCAGCCTACACCCCCGCTCCTCATCAAGCTCCTCGGCGACAGTGGGGTAGGGGTGCATTTTTCTAAGTGAAAAATTGCCGCTCCGGCTAAAAATGGCCATTTTCGGGCTAAATCCGGTTATTTTCGGTCTAATTCGGTTTAAATTGTCTTAAATTCAGTTAAAGTGAGTTTAATCTGAGTCTATGTTATTTTCCATTGTTTTACTCATTTTATTATGAGCTCTGCATTTATGTCAAGCGCTGTCAGCGCTCTCCTGAGTTGTAATAATTAACCCTTTTTTCTAATAAAGCTCACCCTTGTTAGAGCCCTTCCTTACAGTCAAGTGTTCAGTTGATTCTGCAAACCTTTACTGTGGAAGAGCCAGGACTGCCGTTAAGGCCAATCATTGATTGTTTAATCTCTAGATCTCCAGATAGTATTGCGTTTCCGTTGCTATAGCAACTGGCGAGCCCTTCAAAAAGCACCCATTATTTGATTGTTTGTCCTCTGGACCAACCAAGAGCCGAATTAGAACTTCAAGAGTTGCAGGAACCCATTGTCTGGCATCTCTTCAGTCACTCCAACCCAATAGAGATACTCAACTGTTCTCTCAATTGATTACAATTTGTTAGGAATTAAATATTTATTTAAAATAATTAATTGATTTGTGAGACAATTAATGAGTGTTTTTCCGAAATAATACAAACGATAAGAAAAGAAGTACTAAAATATAGATCAAACTCATGGCATATCCAGAGATGACCTGTTCGTCAAATATTGTCCAACTTCTAAGCAGAATAGATCTCAAGGCATCTATAGGTAGGGTTAGTGGCGATCCGTAAGAAATAAATTGCAAATATCGAGGAATGGCTTCAATCGGCCAAAAGACGGCACAGAAGAACCACAGCGGGAACTCTATACTGAATACCATTATCTGAAATAATAATAAATTTTTAGAATTACCAGGATAAAATAAGGCAGGAATTCTTGAATTTTTCATTACTTTTATTATAATATAAATCTATTGATGAAAGTATTGAACCAATGATTAATTGACGAGAGATATGCTTTCCTTCACTTCAATAACTTTTTCATAACTCTATTGTCGACAAAACGGAAGTTTAAACAATTTGTATTTCACTTACTATCTAAAAAAAGGTCCAAGCTTTACTTATTTTAGTTCCTCTGATAGTTTGCTCGGAGGTCTAATCTAGGTATTTAGAGGTGAAAATTTCAAATAAAAGTTTAATATATTGGATGTGAGAATAGCAACAAATTCTTTCAATGAATTAATTCTATTAAATCGATTGAATTTTCTCAGTATTATCTCTATTTATAAAAAATAACACAAAAATATTAATTATAATAAATGGAAAAATTCAAGCATTTGTTAAAATGAAAAACAATGAGTTGACTGACCAGAGCTTTGGTCTCATCGGAGCTGATTATTGACACAAAGAGTCCAAAACTCATTCCTTGCAAACCCTGTAATAGAATTATAGTAAATGCGTCCAAAACGGGTCCTCTCAAAGGGATGTCGAATAAAACGAATGAAAAAATCATTAATAAAATAGTTTTCGCGAAAACACATATAAAGAGCAAAATTATGTGAGAGATTAGGATCTCAGAAGAGTTGACTCCAGCGACCAGAGCTCTGTCCAAATGACCCTCTCCTCTCTCGATTACAATAAGAAGTGCAGAGAAGAGCATGGTCGTCACGTGTATTGTCGCTATTATAACCCCCGGAGCAGAGTATTCATAAAATGTTGAGTTTATGTGACCATAGATCGATTCAATCACTTGGAATGGCATCGAATAAGCTCTTGGATTGAATCCCACGGAAGACATATAGCTCTGTACGAATCGCTCCGAGCTTTTAATAAGCGAGTGGTGGACGAAAGGACTGACCGCAGAGTGAGTCATATCTGCATAGAGTTTGATTGTGCTGAGCGCTATCTCCTCATCTGAGAGATCGTTCGGGTTATGGACTCTGGTCTCAAAAATGTCGCTAAAGTTTTGTGGGAATAGTATTGCGTAGAAAGACTTTCCTCTGCGAACAGATTCGATGGCTTTTTCTCTTTCCCTATAATACTGTTCGCGAATCAGTCCTCTGTCCATATGTTTTAGGAACTGATGCGACAAATCGTTATCGAAATCTGGTTCGTGAATAGCAATCGGAATGTTATTGAATTCGCCCCCAGCACACACACAGTACAAACTGATTTGGATTAGTGGCAATGTAAGTAACATAACTAGGATCACTTTATTTCGGAAGAATCGGATATAATTCCTCCACAGGAGAGCTCTCACGTGCATTGGATCCACGAATTTCTTCTTATCTGAACACAAATTATTTAGGAAACTGTTTTGTTGTTCAGCCGACTCCTGTTTTTTCTCCACAACTGTTCCATCGTTTCTATTCTTCCTCTTTTCGAGGGATAACTTAAGAAAACATTCTTCGAGTGTCCGGCACTGGTGTCTCATCAATAGCTGTGTCGGGTTTGACTGAACTAAGAGTGTTCCCGACTGTATATACGCCACATTGGAGGCAGTGGTCGCCTCTTCTAAGTAATGGGTTGTAATCACAACTGTAGTGCCTGTCGTTAACCAAAATACCATTAAATTTCTCTCAAATCTAATATTTAATACAATTTAAAGAAAATATAAAAAGTGAGATATGAATCAAAATATGAATTTTTAGACAAAATGAGAACAAATTGGTTTCAAACACAACTTCATTGGAATTGTTTTTGACCTCAAATCTGTTCATTCATGTGATTGAAAATTAATTGATTTTATTTTCATAGATGCAAACACTTGAACCTGACCTCAACTCAAAGACTTTCTTCAATTTAAATAATTATTGTATAAAAAATTATTTAAAAAATTTCATTGAAATCCAATCATTTCTATTGAGTGTAATTCAAAGGATTCACATTAATAAACGTCTGATTCACTTAACTCGCGATTAAATCAAAACTAAGTCTTGATAACAACGAAATAAAATAGATTCGTCTTTGACCTAGTCTATCGCTCACTCATTTTATAGATTTCATTAATTGTTTGATTGTCCATCAAATGGGTTTTGGAGGACAACCATTCCTTTTCATCAACAAAGAGTTCTGTGACTTATTGACTGATTCTAGTTTGAGGCAAACAATGTTATGCCTCTAGTAATCTAGGTGATTCCAATGATAGCAACAAATTATGTTTAGCTCCAATTTTTGTGGGATTAATCAAAATGTCCATGCTATATTTAAAAGATTCTGCATTCTGAGACTTTATCTTCCAAATTAATTGTCAAAAACACTAGAATTTGGTAGAAAAATGAAAAGATTAAAAAAAACTAACTAGCTGTTCAAATGTTTTTACACCATAAATAGTTTAGTATTTTTGGAATTCTCGACAAAATTGTATCTTTTTATAAATCATCAGAATTTAAATATCTGTTAAAATAAATTATCAAAAATCAATAAAATCTTTAGATAAGAGTTTAACGAATATTTGGTTTTATAAATAAAATAAAAATATTTCCTTAATTTTAATTACTTTAAGCAAAACAAGTGATTGAAAAGAAAAACTGTTTTAAGAAAGAGTTGTTTGGAGTCTATTAATCGAAATAATCACAAACTAATAAAATTAAAGAAATACTAAAAACTCTAATTTGTTTGGAAGTGAATGAACTAAAGTTTTAAATATATAATCATTTTTGAAATCAAACTGAAATAAAAACAAAACGAACCGTCATTTTTGCAGAGATCCTCCAAATATTGCCAAATACGACACCGAAGCACAGAATCGACACCAACTGTGGGCTCATCTAATATAAGGAGAGGCGGTTTGTGAAACATAGTGACCGCCATCGAAACCAATCGCTTCTGACCACCACTTAACTGACCGATTAGTTTCTCTTTTTGTGGTAAATTCAATAACTCTTTCAAATGATTGATTCGTTCATGAATTTTGTGCATGTTCATCTTGTATAGAATCCCGTAATAATAGAGAATCTCACATATTGTAAATTCATTGAAAAGTGCCGTTTCCTGCGGCATATACCCGACTCCTGGTCCGGGAATATTCGACTTAGAGGTGGCCGGACTCACACCGAATACTTTTATTGAACCACTTTTTGGTTGAAGTCTTCCCAAAACGAGACGTAAGAGAGTGGTCTTACCGGAGCCACTGGACCCCAACAAACCGAATATACGGCCTAAACATTAGTATAATATTTAAATTGAGCCAAATGGAAAATTTGATTTACCCCGGGGTATTCTAATGCTCAGGTTATTGAGAATTAGAACATTTTTGTTGAAACCAAAGTCTAGTTTGTGGACATCGATCGCCGGTCGCGACTCAAATATTGAATAAATAAAATGATCCGAACTGTTGTTCAACTTTTCCACTCCATTGGAAAAGTGAACAAGCTGAGGTTCCATTTTCATCACTTTGATCAGGGTGGAATATATTTAATCAATGAATTGTATTAAAATTTAATCGCTAATTGTGTTCACCGATTCACACATTTTAAAGATAAAAAACTGAAAGAATTAATACGTTTTCATTGAGAAAGAGATAATTCAATTAATTTTCTGCACTTAAATCAAACGTTTTGTCAAGTCTTCAGAGTTTTGATTAATAATAAAATATGTGATTATTTTATTCAGACTTCATTCAGATTTTGATAGGAGAAGGACTACTACTGGCAGTTCCTAAATCAACTCTTGTTTCAGATTAGCTATTAATTTATGCCATTAATCACCTTGCTTTAACCTTTTCATTAATCTTCAGTTAAAATAAATGTACATGTGCATAATTTCACGTTATTTTACTTTTATTTGATATATACCGGTATACATATGTAATATATAATTTATAGTTTATCTCTACAACAAACTAGCAACTTATAAAGAAAAATGTGGCCATCATTCACACAATTCAATGAAAGAGTCTTTGAGTGAATCGATTCTACAGTTGATAATCACTGCATATCAGATGTGATCACAATCTTAAGGTGTGTTTCATAGGAAACCGTTTGATTAAACTTCAGTTTCTATCAATTGTTTGGCACAGAGTTTGCGATAATACTATCTCTGAATAATTCAAATCTAATCGATTGTAAAGATTAGGAGAAATGCTACCGAAAGTCGAGGATAAACCACTGGAGTGGGCTATCAATGAATTTATTCATTTCAATGTTATTCAATAGAATTTATTCTGAATATTACCTTAAGATTAGACTCTAAGCACTGGATATGAGTTTTGAACTATTTTAAGAACTTTTGGTTAAATCAAAAATATTTTGACACTCAATGCAATTCACGATTTCTATAAAATGAATAAAAACATCCGTTAAAGTTTATTAGTGATGCTCAAGCAGCTTGGGTCAGGGGGGTATTTCATTTTTCAAAACCTCGACAGACCTACTGCTTGTCCATATACGTAATGTTAAAAAAAAAATTTCAGCTCGAGGGGTAGGGGTAGGGACAGAGAAAAAAATCTACTTTTCAGGAACAAATCGAGGGGGAGGGGTCCCGTAGACAAAAAAATTTCAGGGGGTATTTTGGCTATACCCCCTTTGAGCGTCACTGGTTTTAAACATAATTTCAGTTATTTGGTTCTTCAAAATCTGTCCACAAATTTAATAAACAAAAAAATTCTAGAAATGAATGCCATTGTATTCACTTAAATACAAAATCAGTAAATTTGGTAAATAAGACAATTTTGGTTAACGGAGTCGACTATCACTGTAGCCATAGAAGAGTCGCTAAGTTTTAACTTTAAACGCTTTCAAATTTGATATCAATTATAATTTTAGTTGAATTTCGTAGAAGAAAAAACTTTTTACATTTGGTTTCAGTCATTTAATGGACTCAACTCAAGCGAATTACTCTTAAATTTGATTAAAATGGTTTCGAATCCTCTTATGTGAGGAAAAAATTAGTTTAGTTGGGAGTAAACAAATTGTAACCACATATATGTCGTAAACTTATTATAAATAAAATAATTTCCTTAATATTTCTATGAAATTATATTCGGAAAGATTTATAATTAATTACTCAAATAAATACTTTCATCGAGAATGTGATCGCAATTAAAAAATCATTATATAGTATAGAATAACATGAATTCATATTCGGAAATAAGTTTAGAATATCTTGAATTCTAGTATAAGAATGTAAAGACCAAATTCATATATAGCATAGATTCTGTACTATATATAGAATAGAAATAATTATAAATTTAAAATAATTAAAACTTACTTTTCATAAATTTGCTCAAACGATGTTTGAGTGTTCAACAAGACGAACAAGATTATTTCACTTATTTCCAATAATCAACTGATTTATTATTGGATTTTTTTATTAAACGTGTGAAACGCAGAGATGTAAGAATAGTTTGTCAATTAATTTGTAAAAATATAAGAGTTTTGTGTAAATAAGCGCGATCTGGATAATTTCAAGGAAACTTTGATGCTAGTTTATATATTTACTGGATAAGATATTTTGTTATTAAAATGTAAGACTCGGCATAAAATTGTCTCAAATGAATGATTATGTCAGAGAACTCCATCCGATAGAAGAAATTCTTTGCTTTCTTCAAAACTAAACGCAAAGTGAAAGTGAATGCCATCGAAGGGAATAAGTTTTGAAACAATCCTCTGCTGAGCACAACCTTCAGCTCAACTCAATTTCAAAGCATATTAAGTGCAAAACAGTTGTGTTACTCTCCTATTCATTGACTTATGAACTGGTGTTCAAGTCGATGGACACACCGGTTGTACTAACCATGCACAATTAATAATAGTTGTCAGACCATATTCTCAGATTTTATTCAGACAGTGGGGGCTGTCCTAAGCTCTCGACAATTATTCGTAACAAAAATGAAATCCTATTTTGAAGTCACTTTCCTGAGGAGAGTCTCGTCTAATCATTTTCATAAATATTCGAATAATGAAGTGTTGATCGAAAAAATGTTTTATTAAATCCTTTTTATGATTAATTTTTTATCGATTATATCTAAAACTAATTTTTTCTATTGACGTCAACCGACCAAATGGTCCGGAAAGAAGCGCTTTCAGAAGCCATTTTAAGGAAGGGCAAGTTTGATTGAAAATAAAAATTCAAGGAATCAACCCTTAAGCACCAAGAGCAATTATATTAGATGAAAATTCAACTAGATGACATTAATTAGTTTTGTATATCAATGATAGTTAATAATTAGTGAAATTTGGCTCAAATTAAATAACTATTTGAAGGATGGAATTGAAGTGAGTGACCCTTTCTTTATGAATAGGTTTTTTGTTGAAAAGGCCTTTTTTCGACTTAAATTTGAATATTTTCGTCATTAAAAGCAATTTTTAGTTAGTTTTGGAGATTTTCTTCAAAAAAAAAAAAAATTCAAATCAAATAAAAGGTAAAAATCTTTGAAAGCTTTTAGGATTAAATGCAAACATTTTGACATTATTGAGGATAAACTGAGGAAATTCCAACTGATTCGGCATTCCCTTAATTATATATGCAGTAGATATCACGTTTGCCAAGGTTAAATCCTGGCATAACTTATTGGAAACAAATGGCTAAGGTCACTCCAATAGACGATTCATCTATTTATTTGGAAAATGTCATGTTTTGTCTGCTCTCTTCTCCAATATATACATGTATTTAGTTTTCCTGAAATCACGTAATCCCTGACAGAAGTCATTTTTCGTCTAAACTTTTATCTAATTTATTTGGAAGTCAACCAATTTTTTCGTATATAAAATTATGGAAACAAACGAGACTTGAGATACAGAGTATTTAGTAGTTATAGGTATCTCAGTCAAGTCAATAACCAAGCAACAAGTTGGTTATATATTTTAACTAATTTTAAGTACAGTCTTAAGCTTTCAATGTCTTTACGCTAATAAATTATGAATTATTTAAACATTTCTTCAAACGATAATCGTTTCTACATTTAGGCGAATATAAGGGATGCTGAAGGGGACCAAGGGGTTTCGCCCACTCTAGATAAGAAATTACACTTTTTCGCCCCCTAGACTAGGTAAATTTCGGTAATTTAGCTGAAATAAACGGATTTAAACTAAATTTAAGATAGATTTAAGGCCTATTTAAGCAGAAAATAACCGAATATTGCCGAAAAACTCTATTTCAGGCCCTCTAAGCTCCAAAATTTGTCATTCGGCTCCCCCTGGACGAAAAGCCAGTTTGGCCTCCCCTTACGGCCTCCTAAAGGGTCCGACCTTCAACATCACTGGAGAATATCCTTTTAGAGGAAAAGTCACTCAACTTTTCAAATGAGGAATAAAATAGGATTTCAAAGATAAGATATGATTTTGCTTTTTGAACCAAGATTCTCAAGGGTTCAAATATGTTTATGTTCTCCATCTTTTAGAAGGAAAAGACCCTGGTCTAAATTTAATGTGCATTTTAATTCTATCCCTATTGAACTCATAAAAATTTATATGTATTGTGAATCGAATATTTCGATTCAAGTTCATCAGTACTTCAAAAATATTCCATTGAATTTCTCGTCGAGCAAAGGTAATGGGGTAATGGGGTAATGGGGTATTTGGGCACCTGTACCCCCTCAACCGCATTGTTGATTCCACACATTAAGGAGTATCCAAATCTATAGTCATTAAAATATTAGACATATCTCTGAAATCTTTTAAAATTTGTGTCAATTGAAGACAGTTATTGTGTGACATATTTAGAGGAATAAAAGACTATTCCTGAGAATTGACTAAAAAGTAGAGCTCATCACAAACGGCATGAATTCGGGAAAACACAACAAACGACAACAAGTTGTCAGTCAATGAATACAATTGTGGACAGACTTTGGAGACGATAAATAATAGTTTTTGACCTCAACACACATTATATTTAATGTCACAGTTTTACAGAAAAATCATTTAACTGAGGAAACGACTTCGTTGGACCCAATCATTAGACCCAATCACACAATTCGTCTGAAATTCAAATTTTTTTTTAAATGATAGAGAAAGTAGACATTATTTGTTTGACAATTTCAATATTAACATCGTTTAAATCAATAGAGAATCATTACAGAGCCCTTCTTAGTGGTTATTTTGGTCATTCAATTTATTACAAATTTTGTAAACTAAGCAAGCTATTTTTATTGACCACGTGTTTTTTTCACTGGTATTCAATCGAGAATTTTAACCAATTTTGGCGAATATCGCAGAATTGTCTTAAAACAAATTGAATACTTAATTGAGCTAAAGTTATCATGTTATAACAATAAAATCAAATATCCAGTGCCAGAGATAATTGTACCATCTACCAATAATGGTAGCCCCACATACTAATAATTCTGTCACCTGTATTAAGTAATTTGTTTAATCAAATTTCAATAAAAGAATGGAAACATTTATAATGTTTAACCACATAATAGACCTTAATTTAGAAATTATTAATTAAAAATATGGAGGAGTTGTTGGTATTGTAGTCACCAATTAATTTCATCCATTCATCACATTATTTTGCAGATTTGACATTTGTTAAGCTCTTGGTCAAAATCGAGTGCAAATCTTTGAACCTATTCATCGAACAACTATTGGAAAATAAGATTAGAAAATGGCTTAAAAAGTAGATCCGGAGACAACTTTATATTCAATGGTTATTTTTACGATTATCAAGGGATGAAGGGATGAAGTTCATTACAAAGGAGTCCATTCTCGAACAAGAAACTGTTCGTGGATAAAAATAATAAGATTCAAGAACGAATTATTTATTAAAACATTATTAGTCAACCACAACACAACAACCAGGACATTATAAAATAGCATTTGTTCTAATAAGTTGCAAACAAATGAACAATGACAAATTATTATAATTTTCATATTAAAATAGTTACCCAGTTCAATAAATAAAATATAGCAAGATCTGTGAAGAGTTAATCATTAGATCTTTAAGTATGAACTAGGTGGTCTTTTTGCCTATTCTATCTATTTTTATAACTTCTACTTATCTAGCAAACTTGATCGTCTTCAAATCAACAACAAAAAATGCTTTTGATTGTAAGTTATAATTTGTAACCAGGATTGTTTTATTTCTGAGATTCTGGAAAGGGTCCAAAAGGTCTAACTTTAAAATGTTGACCAAAAATCGAGGCCTCCCTTACCACAACACTGATTTAAACAATTGTTCATGCTCATATTGTATGAAAGAGACAGACAGACAATATTATTCTGTTTGCAAATTACAATCAATGAATACAATAATTGTATTCTTTATTACAGAAGTCATAGGAAAGGCATACAGAAGATGGAGCGGCCGTTGGATTTGATTCTTCTCTTCATTTTATGCTTTTGGAGAAGTAATGTCAGAGATTCGTCACTTTCCATATAAACCAGAATTTAAGTCTTGTCCTCTACTAAGAAGTTAGATTAGCAAGTACCAAATCTGATAATCTAAATTTTGGAGAGAAAAGAATAACAATATAAAAATTGATATCACTTATTGATAATGCTATTAAACAAAGCATAAAATGTGTGTTTCAAACCAAGAACATTTGGTCAACGAATTCCAATTTAATGTAATTTTCAAATAAATGTTAGCCTTTGTTATTGAATGCAATCATTTGTTTGAATAGAATCTTCAAAAAACCAAAGCAAATGAATTGACTAAAAATTATTTTCGCTCTGATTTTATTAAAGACTCATTGGTTTGACGTCTCTTTAACTTATGTTTCCGTCTTTAAGCTTATTATTCAATTGTTTGAACCGTAATCGAGTTCCTTTCAAAACTCACTTTTGTTTCCCAAAGTTTCTCAAAGTTTAGTAATAGTTATGTAAATATTTGAGGCATTAATTGAATTATTCATTCATAAAATTGTTTAGACATTTGTTGGAATAAAGTAGTAATGAAATCTCCGAACTCAATATCAAAACTAATAGAGACATAAATGTTTCGGATAATTATCTTTTTAGCTGTCAATAACACAATAGAAGTTTATAAGAGTTAATCAGACAATTCAATGAATTTATTAAATCTAAAATTTTGAATACAAATAGTTTTGTAAAGTTATGGTCAAAGTAAACGGCAGCTAATTCATAGAAATTAGCCTGCTAATTTCTTATCTTTTTTTTATCTAATAAGTTAATAAAAATGTTTCACATCTTTCATTTGAAACATTTTTTTGGTCATATGATTTCAGGTATATTTCAAGAGGTATTAAACTTCCGGTTTGGCTAATCAGTGGCGAAATCCTTTATCTGGAAGGGGGTTAGAAATCAAACCTAAATCTTGACTTAATATGTGAACCAATTTGATAGTATATTCAATTTGATATCTATTTTAAACAAATATCGAGGAACTTTCAATTTAATCGAAATCAATATTCTGAGTGCGATTTCATCCATCGGTGGTCTCAACACGACTTCAGAGTCGGAATCTCATTACAATCGCAAACATTTTGGGATTCTTTTCAAAAATGATATGAAAAACGTGTAATCTTTTAATAACCCTTTAATTCATTATTCAATTAACTCTTTTAATATTTATTTAATCGAATAAAAGCCAAAACAAAATAAATAAATGATTTTTAAACTATCGGTTGGAAAACAATTATGACTTCAAAGGAAAAATTACTCCAATTATTCCATAAAATTAGAAGTTTTCCCATAATTTAGTGTTTGAATCGATTCAATTCAATACTTCCATAATTGGAGTAATTATTGGCAAAAAAGAGGGAAATTAAAAATATATTTTCTCCATTGAGTTACGAAAATTGAGACTAACTTTGAATGCAATGAATATTAAGCAGAGATTCTCGAAATGATTTCAATTTGAATCAAATTCTCAGCGAAAAAATCATTTCTATTTTTAAAGTATAGATCGAAACGATAGTAAGAGTTTGTATTAATTAAACTAATCTTTGATTTTTGCGAATAAAATTATATTTTTAGTAATCCAGAAGTGGAACGGAATCTCTTATTTCTTATTACTTACTAATTATCGATTAGTTTTATTACTTTAATTATATTTAAATAAGAAAATGTGTAAAAACATACCGAAAACGAGTCATCATTTGAATGAAAGGTTTGAAACACGTAAAAAATTAGCTGAAAGACATGAACTTTCGTTAAAATGTCTCTGAAATGGTGTTCCACTTAAAGTCAACCCAAATTACAAAAAATAAATCTCTCATTAGTTTATTACACATAAAGTCGTCTCTAATTATGATAACTTAATGTTCGCTCAAACCATAAATTATATCTTTAATTGTTATCATTCGCTCCAATCATGTGATGGTCTTTTTTAGAAAAACCAAGATCAAACACAAATACTATTGTAAATTCTATTAAATGCGCCAATTAACTTTTTTTTAATCTTGTTATTTTTGTTCCATCTGGATAAACTACTTATATTGGGTTGTCAATTCAATAATTGATTTCCGATATGGCAATTAGCTAGATCTCTTTTTAAATTCTGTGTCTTTCTTCCAACTCACAATTCAGATAATTATGGTTAACACCATTGCAAATACATAAGGACTCCGGTCTGAAACGGGTTTTCCAATCATTTATCGGTAGCTGTCGTTCCCTTTCAGCAATTTTTTTAAGAAAATTTAAAAATCTTTACAAAATATATTTTGTCAAAAATCTTTGGAAAAGTCAATGAAAATAAGTAACATTCAGTCAATTGGAAGATCGACCACTTTTTGCGATAAGGACCAAGGTTGAAATCATCCCTGGAAACGAAGGTTAGGAATAAATTGAAAGCTGTAAAATTGTATTGAAGCGAAACTAATTGACATTTAATCAAAAGTTTGGAAATTTGACAAAATTTTGACTGATTTAAGACATAATAATCTGTTTTAAAGCTTTGGGTCATCTCTTCAATGGTTAGCCTTCAGAGAATTGTTGGAAGAGATGGGAAGGCTATTCATGGATGGGCTCATTCATTATAAATAGGAAGATGTAGAGAAGGCCTCCCATTTCGTGTTCAAATAGGTTACGATTAGGGATTATTTCAAACCTTTGGGTGAAGTACTTCCAGTTTCTGCTATTTATTTCCGATAATTTTGACCGAATTTCATACTGATTTTATTTTGACCTAGCTATATTGGATTTCTCATAGTTCCTCAATTTCCAAGATTCAATGGAAAAAGTGTAGAATCCTCTTATGCCCGAAGACCTTCAATATCCTTGGGAAACGGATTAGAAAATTTGAAATTACCTTTCACTTTGTAATAGCTGCCAAGTAACTAAATTAGCCCCGAGTTATGTGAACTCAGTTGAGTTGATTTGATTCTATCTTTTTCTTACGTCCGAACATAAAATTCCATTAATTGTGAAAAATTAAAATTATTTTTTTCAGTGATTTTATCGAATCGGAACAGAATTTGATTTGAAAACTCTTTTAATAAAATTTCATTTCCTTTTCGATCGATTTTTTCCTTCTATTCAATAAATGATTTCCAATAATCGCTCTCTTTTTTTATTCGAGTTATCGACAAAACTTCACCTTTTTATGAATTCCTCCCATATTATGAAATTTAATGTCTTATAGTTTTTCTTTTAAACATTAAAAGGAATTGATTTCAGTTAATTAATGATTTATTTATTGAAAGCTTAGCTCAATATTTGGCAAATATTTCAAAACTATTCGATTAAAGGAGTTTTCATACCTTTACTCGAAATAAATAATTACAAATTAATTCAAAAATATATTGACAGCAATTAGTGCCAAGATACCCTTATAGATACACTTATATGTTATACCATATCTATAATTCTTTGATTAAAATTTAATTTCAGAAAAATTTATATAATATTTTCAGACAATTTTTTGTGAGCGTCTCAGACGACTATATTTCGCCTTAATATTAAAGACTGAGCTAAATATAAGATTATATCCTGATAAATTGAAGGGGTTTAAAGGAATTTCTCTTCTTAAATAAAACTTTGTGATTCAAAAACTGGGCTTGCTGCTTCTCAGACAAAAAAATTATATTTTTACTCTTGTTTTTTTTTTAAAGATAACTAACATAACATTTTCTATCGTAAAAAGTCTTATCAGTGATAAGTTAGAAGAGATAAGTCACAAAAGAAAGGGTGAAATTACGGGGAAATTAACCAAAATGTTTTATTTTGATTGCAACCACTGATCTATTTTGTCAAAGATGAGAAATGTGTGACTTATATCAACAGCTTATCAAGTTTATTTTGGGCACAATTGACGCGTCTTAGTCTTGTTTGCATTTTGTGAATCCCATCCCTAAGGGTTTTGACTTATTTGTCAAAACATTGAATTCATGGATATTTTTGAGGGTCTTTTCGATATTCGATTATTTTATAATTGAATTCAGAATAAAAGAGAGTATTTTATGGCCTCAAGAATGAGAGTAAGGGACAGACATATCGAGTTCTCTCAATTAAATTCGTGAACTTATGTTATCGGATAATAGAGTCTTCACTTAAAATAGCATCAAATAAGAGACTCTATGGCACAGTCTGTGGTCATACCGCTGTTATGTACTAATTTTGGGCTCACTGTCCCTCAAACAAGTGCTCTATTTTTAAGTGAAGTTTTTCTAAATTATAGGCCATCCCTACTCATTGACATTCAGTTATTTTCCCACAAAAAATATTATTCGTTCAAAAAGGCGGCGAAACTCCAAATTTAGTGATTATTTTGCATTTTGTTGTTCCTATACTTCAATCAAATCTAAAGTACATTCAATTGACCGCTAATTAGAAATGTTTGCAAACATTTTTTAAAAGATCAGTCAATAACCCAATAAGTAATGTCAATAAATAAACTCAATTCTGTTAGGATATTTGCCTAGCTCAATCCAGTGAGTCTGATTATCAAATTGAAGCTCAAGAATGCATTCAATGTGAGGCTTACATTGACTTTGATTTCTCTAAATATCGTGGATTTAGATATAATTTTAAACCCCATTAGTTATTAATTTGTGTCCAATTAATCAAATTAATTGATTAAATAATGTCACCAAACGATAAATTAGTAAATTTGTAAGAATTTAAAGTATCACTCGTTTTATATCTGTTTTGAGGCCCTTTCGATAGTAATCGCGGTTTTAATGAAAAATTTCTGATTAATCGCTTTTTTGTGCCCAAAAACCTTACGACTGGTCTAAAACTCAAAATGCATTTCAAGTATTTTTGATCATAATTTCCGAAAAGAGCCAGAATTTAAATTCAAAATTAACAAGCTAATTTGTAATTAAATTGTGGTCATCACTTAGAAAATGTTAATTATTTTTATATGAAATTCATATGAGAAGGGGTAGAGTCGAGGCGGTGACTGTGACTCACATTAAAAGTACTGTTAGTCGGGATCTGAACGTTAGTGTTGAGTGAAATCGAAGCCGAATCGCGTTCTGGTGTTTGTGTTCTACTTTCAGGTCTGAAACTCTTTACCACTTCAGCCATACCTGACTACTGATCATCCAATAGATTCACGACTTGACGGTCGATCCCTATATAAGTAACGACTGTTTGTTTGTGAAAGTTATTCAACTTTGAAATCAATTCCAGGACTGAGGCTTTCGCTTAACGTTACTCCGGATTAAAAGTTTATCCGAAAATTTTTTAATTGTGAAAAATTTTAAATAACTTTTCCTAATATTAAACAAAATGTTCAGAGTAAGTGATTTACGTCTCTATTCTATTTACTTGTTTAGAAAAGAGTTAGTTTTAAATCTCTCAGTGATTTGTGTCTAATGTTCTCCAAAGCCATCGAAGACATCACTTGTGTTAAACCAATTGTCTGAAAGTTGATTGAATTTCCGACAATTTTGATGAAAACCGACTATTTTTTAAAATCTTTTAAACGGGAATATCGATTAACTTTTATTCTGATTGTCAATAGCTCTCTGATGTATAAAATAGTCTGAATTTGTGACTTAATTCGCTCATCGATTACACTTTCGTCTATCTATAGCTGTCTCATGGAATAACCTAGCATATTCTCATATTTTCCCCTTAAACTAATTATTCTTTGCTTTCTTTAAGTTTTAAACAGTTTGAGTAATGAGTTTAAAGTATAGTATAGTAATGAAAAAGAGACCCCGAGAATGAAAGAGTCAATAATATGAGTGAAAGAGATGGAGATCTTGGTTTGAGCTTGGTCGGTGAGTTGTATGGTGAGCCTGCAATAGTTGCAGCTGCTGTTAATTCCCACGTTGTCCAAACATACGTCCTAGTTAATTCAGTTATTATTGTTGTTATTTTTGTTTAATTTTTATTCAGATTTCGTGTCTTCTATTTTAAGAAATAATTTGAATACTATTTTCAAAGTTTAAACCATTTGTGCGGCGCTTAAAAAAATTCATTATATTTATTGACTGCCTATAAGCTATTGAACTGATTTTAAAGATTAGAAGACTTCCTGAACTCTTTAATAGTTTTAACTTTCGCCAAATACTAATTCATATTTTTAATGATTCATTTAATGTCAGATTAGATTTTCTGATGTTTTTTGTCCCAAAAAATTAATGAAATTAAAGTATAGACTGAGAGAAGGGCTCAGATATATATAAATACCGAAATTAAGTGATTAATTCCGTTCAATAATTTTGTTTTCTTATTAAAGTATTCTTTAGTTGTGATTCTGATTGTGGCCCATAGCGCCCACTCCGCTAATAACGATAATTCCGGAGATAGCACGGCCTCAGCCTCTAACTCACAGCCATTACCCGCTGGTCTGACGAGTCTGACTGGTTTGGGCGGTTCTTATAGTGCTTTCCAAAAGCAAATTCTGGCCTCCCAGCCCCCCGAAAAAACCTTCACATTGAGAGCTGGAGAGTCTTTGCCCGCACACTATGGAACTCCACAAGTGATTTCATCCTCGCCAGATCACCAGGAGCTGGTTGTACAGCACCCTCAGCCTCGCCGAGTGCTCGTCCGTGTGGTGAAACCAATCATCTTCGAGGAGCGAATCGTTATCGTTCCCTATAGACGAGTCACCCATGAGGTCAGACCTGTTATCGAGGAGCGTCACACTGTTATCTATGGAAAGGACGGCAAACAAATCAGTGGACCAGTTGGTGACAAATCTGGTTATCCGATCGCCTCCGGTTCAGATGCCAACAGCCGAGTTGTAGCCCAACCCATATATACCGAACCCATTGTCCGAAAAAATGGCCAAACTTTGAACAAACGATCTTCAGTTGATTTCTCTGGCAGTCGACCCAATCCTTTGGATAATAGGCGTTCATTGAGAGACAGAATACTGAGCCAAAGAGCTCAGTCTAACAGAGCATAGGGAGTCACCGCTCATCTGAAAATTAAATCATTTATTTTTTCAAATTTTATAAATATTTTTATTATATGTCTAAATGTTTGCCCAAAATGTCATAATTTATAAAACATTTGTTAATATTTTGTTCGTAAAACAATTTATTATACATTTCTTAAGGCTTTACATAAAAGTCGATTAGTTTTGAGGCGATTTTCGCACTTTTTTTTTGTCAAATGCTCCATAAACTCATTGAAACCGATATTTTGCCCAATAATCCAATAATTAGTTTTGTTTCTGATTTGTCCGTTAATTCTGTTCTTTAAAACTCGAAAACCTTTTGCTCTAAAGACCCAAAAAGATTTATAAAATCAATCAATACTTTCGTTAATCTAATCGAAAACGGAACCAAACTTTTGATATTATTTTGTTTGAGGAAAGTATTTGAAATAATTGAATATATCGGTGAAAATCAATAATTATTACCAAACAAATACTCCTTTAGAAATGGAAAACTTATTAACGAAAATTTGTTTTTCATTTCTATCGAATTCAACGATTTATATATAATTAGAATGAATTTAATTATACTATAAATTATAGAAAGTATTTATAAGTGAATAAAAATCAAATTTAAATAATCAACTCTTTTGGAGATTTATTTTTGTTTCAAATCAAAACTGTTATCGTTTTTCGTCAAACAGAAACTCTGGGAATCAAAACCCTTTCCATTGCTCTCCTGTTTCCCGAAACTCAACAATTCTTGGTAACATTCAATGAGATTTTAATCGATGTACTGATTTGAAAGCTTAATAAAAAATGATTTTCTTTTTTAAAAACAGAGTTTACTCTTATTTTTCTCATAAAAATATCACCAGAAAAAAATTAATTCCTAAGAAGTGAATACAGTTTTATAATTTTAATTACGGTCTCAGACTCTGTAAACAGACATACAGTTTGTGACCTAAAATAAGGCCGAAATTTGATGTCATTTCGATTTTCACAGAAAATTTTAAATATAGTCTTAAAACCACTTAATAATCATTAATCTTATTTCTCTTCTTTCTCTACAGAATATAATTTTCATTTCTGTTTTTCATTTGATATGATTTTCAAATAAGAACAACAAATTTCAAAATTAATTCATTTCTATTGAATTTAATAATCCGTTTGAAAATAATATTTCTGTTTATTTGTTGTTCACTATTGAAGACCAGTTTTCGAGAACAGGACTCAAATATCTTTTGTTATGTTAACTAATTTCAAAACTATTTTAATTAATTGGTTTAAATCAGTTGACTATAAATCTCGTTAACTTAAAAACAGTTCGAATAGCTTTTATGTTCATTATTTAGCATCAAGTTTCTTTTTTTACTTTGTTCGTGGTCATGTAAAACAATAAAAATTGATTGATTGTGAATTTCAGAAACTTTTTTTACAGATAAAATCAATTAAATATTGGGTAAAACGAAGGAGAGATTCGATTCAATTGATTTGATTATTAATTAATTGCTTACATAACTTACTTTAAGCAATAAATTTGTTTCAAAATACACTTTCAGTTTCTCTACGAAAATCAAAAAGCGTTTGGAATTTATTTCTATCGATTGGAGTGAAATGGAGGGGAATGAGGGAAATGTTGGGCAAAACTAATTAAAATTAGAAATTTTTCAACGAATGAAAAATAAATTTATCCCAGTTTAGTGTTTTTCAGTTTCTAATCAGAAGTTATTTATGTGTAATTAATATTAATTTTTCAAAAATTAAAATACCTTTATGAATTAAGCGTTAAATTTACAATTGACCATGATAGTTTCTGACCTCATTCCAAAAGTGAAGGATTCAATTAAAAAGCTTTTTTGAAATCTTAGAAATCAATAGAAAAAGTGATTTATTTTTGAAAATTTGGTTCAAATTCAGACGAAGTGGTTTTTAGCATGCTCAACTTTTGTCATTCTAATTCAGACTTAATATGTTATTCATTAGAATGTGATGGATATCTTTTTAGAACCTTTCCTAAACTCAACTGAAAAGTCTAGTTTTGAAGATCTATTTTGGGCTCTAAACGACTGAATCATATAATTAAAGGCCAGGGGTTTAGTTATTGGGAAACAGAGTTTTCATTGACCGACTGTTGGGCTAAAGTTACCATAAATTATAAATATTCCGGTTTTTCCTTAACTAGTATTCGATTTTCAGCTGAATATTTGAAAGCAATTATTTTGTATTAAACTATCTGTAAATTAATGATTCAATCGATTTCGTAATGACTCACACTTTCAATCAATTGCTCCGATTTTGTCAGACATGACAGACATTGATTTGCTTTCACTGATTTTGAAAGTCATTCGACTTATTTGTCATTTAATCTCATGGTTTGGCTTTTAATTAGATATAAATACAATTAAAAGGGTTTGATCTCATCCTTCACCACAATTTGCTTATCAAATAAGACAAACGATAATAAAAACAATTTTTGTTTAATTAAAATTATAAGTAATTCAATGAACGGAAAGTCATATATACGTAAAGGTAGTTATAGTCCGCTCCAACTATTTATCAAAATTAAAATACTCTATCATTAAGTTTTAATAGGTTAGGGCTTCCTGATTCTTCATTGATTTAACAAGGGATCAACCGGTAGCACAGGAATTATTATGACGATTGAACGGCCAAACTATACCTTATTTACAGCACAACTATTTGCAAACGTTTTTGAAAATGAGATCAAATAAAAAACTAATAATTTATTCGTGAAAGGAGTCAATCAAAGCTTTTATTCAATTAAAATACCATAAAATCAATAAAACTTCAAATTTGAAACCAATTGATTTGAAGAGCTGTCAAACCGTATATTCAATTGATATTCAAAAATCAATTCAACCAAAAGGAAGTCTGTTTTGAAACTATCGCTTAACTCATCATTAAATGAGTGAACAGTTCTCAGAGATATTAATTCAAATCTCTGAGGGATTCTTCACTCGAATAAAATACCGGTAAATGAGATCTTATTTATGGTTTTGATGGGAGAGTGAAACGAATTTTCATTTCTTAATCTAAAAATAAGAAACCGAATAAAAAACATATAAAGAAAATGTAAGACATTTTTCACGATAACCTAAAATCTTATTAAATAATTCCTGTAAAGACGTGCATCACTTGAATATTAATTGAAAACTAAATTATCTGGATCACGACTTTTTTTCAAAAAATGCTTTTTATATCAATGAAAATTTCAATTATAGTAACGAATATTATTATAAAAATGCAAAAAATTGTTTTCAATACTTTTACTTAATTTTTTTAAAAGTATTTAACTTTTTCTAAACAAATGTTTATTAAAATTATAAGTTTTGAAATTATTTCAAACGTGTGATTTGATGCTCATCTCTGCCAGAAATGCCAGTTGAATGACCCGACATATTGTGGTTTGTGGCAGATTTCAACAAAATTCATTACCGATCCTATGAATGGGAAAACACTTCTTTCAAACATTTGAAAAACTGTAATAAATTATTAACAATTCTATTATTACTTTGAAAGAAGTGTTTTATTTAACAGCAATTAAATCAATTGAATAAACAATTGTTGTGAGAAATTTGGTTTAAAACAAGAAATGCCCAAAAATTTTAACACAAATGCCAATGATTTGAACCTTGCTAAATTTATTAAATTTACCGAAATATTTGGGCCTTTAATATTGACACTGACACCTTCAGTGAACGAAGGTCCGGAATAAACCGATTTAATATTACCTTCACCCCCACCTACGTATACCTTCCACTTAGGGTTTTTTAAAGTCAATCTATAATTTTATAGTATAAAACTTCGATCACAATCCTAAATCTGATTCAACATCTGTATGTGGTTTCTAACAAAATGTTCTATCAAGCGAATCACCATGCACAAACTTAATTATACGAAATCATGCGATTCTTTGACTAATTTTTGGTTTGTATAGAATTGTTGAATGGTTTGGAAAAACATTAAAATATTTTTTAATTCATTGGAAGAGATAAATAAAAGGCATAAAATCTGAAAATAGCCATGCTCAAACTCTCAAACCAATAAATCAAATTAATTAATGTATAAAACGGTATAAGAATTTAAATTTAGTTAAAACAAAAAGTGAAAAACTGTTATTTCACTTATAAATATGTGTGAAGTCGTGAATCATTTGATCGTTGGATTAAATCAATTGAAATAAAGGCTTAGAATTGTGAGAAAAACTGTTAATTACTGCTATGAATAATACATTAAAACATTTTTCAAACTTTTTCCTAAAATTCAGATAAAACTCAGATCTATTCGTTTGAATATTAATGTGAATTAAAATAAAATTTATTGAAATATTTTCTCTAATTTCATGAATTAATGCAAATAATATTCAAATCATTTGAAAACAACAAAATGATCCTCTCATTGAATTTTAGATCATGAGAACCCAAGGAATCAGCAAGGCAGAATCCCATTATGGGCAAACACAGTACTTAGAAGTTCAATTTTTCATTAGGTTAATTTGTGTTAAAAGAAAGGAGAAAGCTAATAATTAAATAGCTTTGATAAATAATTTCATGATATATAGTTTAATTAGAAATGCGTCCTTTCAAGCCCTTCCTCATTATCAAAATCCCTGCTCATCCGTATCTCGTTAAGTGTTTTACTTATTTAATTGAATGACCGATAAAAAGGACTGAAGTTTTGATTCTTTATATGAAACCAATCGAAACCTGGATCTCAATTCTCATTCATTGAGTCATTTCTATAAATATTTAGTCAAAACTGATTTGAATTTTATTCATAAATATATAGTATTTTTAAAACCACACAAAAGAGTGAAACAAATGAATAAAATTAATGAATAGAGAAACGAATGCTTTGTTTTGTAAATATTCAACAATTACTCGATTAAGTCATTTAATTAATGATTGCCTTAATTAAGATAATAGACATGTTTTGTAATAACATTTAATTTTAAATATTTGTCAGACTATGTGAACAAAAACACTGAAAGCTATAAATAAAATTAACTCAACTATTAAATTGTAAATTAAGGTCCAATTAATTTATAAGTAGTTAACAAATATTTGTGGTTAAGGTTCGACCACTTCTTCCCGCATATGATTTCATCCGAGATCTTTAAAAATGGCTATAATTTGGTTTTCTTAGTCACTGAATTGTAGATTATCTTTAAGTTAAGGAAATTCTGAGCAAAAAAACTAAGCGATTGAAGTAATTTTGAATTTTTAAAGTTTGATGTGACTCTCATTTCCTAATATTGTTTGGACTGATCTCTGATTCAATGAAGTTTAGCCCACATTCCTCTCAAGAGTCGTTCAGTTGTCCGTCAATTGAGACAAAGGAAGTCACAAAACAATACTCTCTTCACTTAGTTTGCATTCAAACAAATGATTATTAAAAATAAAATTCAATTTTATATTAAAATAGACACTAATTTCACACAAACTAAGCGTTAATCGTCTGAATAATCATTTATTTAATTGTTATTAAATAAGTCATTATTATTAATAAACATTTCGCAAACGACTCATTAATTCAGTCATTAATAGAAGTATTTTCTGTTAACTAAATGTGTTTATCATATAATATATTCTTTAATTGTCTTTTTTTAGTCCAAATTATTGAATTTAACCAACATTTTGATGGTTTTCATTAAACTTCATATGAATCGGAATTCTTCCCTTCGCTGAGATTTTTGTAATTAATTTGAAAATATTTAAATCATTAAAAAAAATTAATTATTAATTGAATAATAAACCTGGTGACTTATTTTATCAGTTGTTGGTTTCTGGAGTAATCATTTAGACTTAATTCTAACAGTGATTGGGTTAATGTGTTTATGTAATTGCAGTCAATTCCCAATTTCAGTAAAACTTTTCAATTAATTTCTATAAAATCTTGAGTTCAAAGTAAAGATTAAAATATAATTATTGTTTCGATTCTCTCTAACTTTTCAATTAATAAGAACTTGATAATTTTTCATCCATCATTAAATTTGTCCATTAATTTCCGTGGACTGGAATTTTTGCCTTAAAATAACAAATTTTATTCTTCTTTGGCTTTAATTTTAGAATAATTTCAATTTTCTGTGAGAACTAATTGTTGAAGAAATCATAATAATAGGACCATGAGAAAATTTGGCATTTCCTCTATGAAACAATACTCTCACTTATGCGATATGAAATAAATTATGTTTTAATAGTCGGTTGTTTGTATCAAGATTAGTTATAAAAAGAAAATTACTAACTTTACAAATAACTGAAAGTTATGAAACAAAATCACTTCTGCCATCTGTGTTGCATGATTTAAATTGATCAAGATAATTCAACTAGATTCCCATTTTAAAATATTACTCGCTTAGAAAGGAAGGATTACTTTTGGTTCGGGGTAAAGTTGATTTTGTGGGAGAGTCTTAGGTTGACATCATTTTAATCACAAAACGAATCAACGAATCGATGGAATTCATAATTCACTGGAGAATTGATATCTAAATTGTTATCTGTATTTGATGAGTGTTGAGAGAAATAGATGATCCTGATAAACATTTTGGCTAATTATTAATATTGATGCCAAAGTTTCTCATCTATGGGAAGCCCTATTAATTCTATGCCATAAAATTTGTTTTAAATTTTATATTGATATTATAAAATGTGAAATATAAGTTGCTTGATTATTTATCACACGATAAACAAATAATTTGGTCGGAGAAAGTTTTTAGAAATATTCTTACCGAGAGATATGTGTTTTGTATCTCAAATCTAATTCGAATTAATTAAATTTTTTATTGGAATCGATAGTAAAAAAGATGTTCTGCTTTTGAGTCTTCCTTTTTAGTTAAAATCATTTCATTTTGTAATAAATTGAGTTTTAATTAATTGACATTTTATTCACAGATTGGATACGAAAACATCGAATTTATATCAGAATTCAGATGAGTGGTTCAGATTGTATCCCTCAAATGTATCAAGGATACACAAAAATTGCAATGAAAAATTTTCTTTTATCCTTAATAATTATTGATAAAAATTATTTGAATATTTTTGAATATTTTGGAGTTGGCTAACAATTGAGAGATGTTAGTCATCCAGTTCTTTGTTAAGCATTCAATGAGTCCTCTAATCAGATAAAAATTGGATCAAATGTATGTTAATCGAGAGACAGAGCAAAGTGTATAGGATTACAATTTTTAAAAAAGAGTTTTCCCGGATTTGTGTCAACTCTTGACATTCTTCGCATTCTTATTCAGAAAACATAAAAACTTTGTTCCCAATGAATGAGAAGAGATATCAATAATCACTTATTTTCTGGACTCCATTTCACACTAATTTAGGGATTTTCTCAAATAATAAGTTATTTAATAAGAAATTAAGTTAATTGAAAGTCATTCGGATTATTAAATAATTTACGATAACTAATAAAATGGTTGATTTATTCGCCAGTCTTTCATTAGATACAGATTGTTATCAGAAGACTTTTTTTTATTAAAAACTTTCGCATTATTTCAGAAATATAGAGAAAAACGGGATTTGAATAAAATCGAGACCAATCTGTTATCTCATATCAAGAGATTGCAAGAATTGGACCGTTTTTTCACTAACGGCTTATTCAAAATTCTTGATTTAAATAAATATTGTGAAGCATTAAAATCTAAGATTAATATTAAAGATGTTTCGATCAATTAAAAGATTAATCAAATAAAATGCTTTTCATCGTCTCGATTATCATAACTGAGAACTGGGGGCACAGTTTGGAGTCGTTCCGACGATTAGCTCAACGGCTGACAAATGAATATTCGAATATCTTGTCTGAAATTATAATTAATTCAACACTTCCTAAAAGGCAGACAAACGTGAGTCAAGGTATTGGTCACAGACTTTATATGTTCTTCAAATGTCATGTAATGAAATGAGTTTCGGTATATAAGACAACTTCACGCTCAGTCTCATCAGTTGATCCCAAACACTCACACCATTAGAACCATTGAACAATAATTACAAAACTTGTGAAAAGATGTTTAAAGTAAATGAAAATAATATTAAATTTTTCTTAAATTTTAACTCATTTTCTTTAATCCATTTAAAGGCTGTAATAGTTTTGTTGTCTGTGACGCACGCATTTGGATCGTACGGCGGTGGGGGTATGGGCCTGGGCCTCGGTGGCGGTGCTTTAGGAGGTCTGACTATTGGATCGGCTCTGAGCGGTGGTCATGGTGGTGGTGCCATTGCTCTCGATGGTGGTTACGGAGGTGGCCTCGGAGGTGGCTTTGCTGGAAGTCTTGGTGGGGGTCATATTGGCGGCCTTGGTCTCGGTGGGGGACTTGCTCTTAGTGGTGGTTATGGAGGCAGTCTTGGTGGTGGTCTCGGTGGTGGAATCGCTCTTGGTGGCCTTGGTGGTGGCTATGGCGGAGGTGTTGGCATTCCTGCAGCAATTAATTCAAAGCGACACTATGAAGTGATTCCAGTGCACACCGTCGACGAACCGGCCATTCCCCAAGTTATCGACGTAGAGGCCAGTCATCAGCCCCTTAAAGTGATCTTCAGATCTGCCTCCAGTCCAGTACATGTGGAGCAGATCCATCACCCCGGAGAACCCGGACACGTTGAGTCTACTCATTCTGAGGACGAACCCCATCGTGTCCTCCATGAAGTGCACCGACCGGTCATCCAAGAAGTCAGAGAAGTTATTCAGCCTTATCGTCGAGTTGTCCAAGAAGTCAGACCTGTTCTCGAAGAGGTACACACTGTTGTGGCTAAGCATGAGGGAGGAGGACGTGGCCGAGGAGGAAGAGGTGGTCTTGGTGGACTTGGCGGGGGACTTGGTGGCGGTCATATTGATGGTGGTTTGGGTGGACTCGGCGGTGGATACGGAGATGAACTTTCTGGTGGTTTAGGAGCGAGTATTTCAATTCATGATCTCGATGGTGGACTGGGAGGCGGTCTCGGAGGTGGTCTCGGAGGTGGAAGTGGTGGCTATAAAAAGAAAGGCCGCAGAGCTCGAGCCTAAGGCCTCTCCTGTGGGACACAAATAGCACTCAAAATCCATTCATTCGATTCTCTTTTAATTTATTTAAATATTTAATTAAAAATTATTATGAATTCAATTAATATTTATTTCAATCAAACCAATGAATAAATACTTTCAATCAATTATTCGATATTTTGTGTTTGTTTTATATGTTTTATAATTTCCAAAAGTAGAAAGTCATGAGTCCAGTGGCGAGGAATGAGTTAGTAATAGTGATTAAGGGCAAAAAATAGGGATACATTCATTTAAATTCTGACCCAACACTAGTCCTCTTTCAATAAAATTAAGCTTAACTTTATGTTAAAGGAAAGGTTGCTTTCCTTTATTATTGTCTGAATATTTTTTGTACTCACTATTGTCGAGAAAAAAGTGATATCTACCTATTTATCATGCAATAGGAAAAGAAGCAATTGGCTCCCTCAATTAGTGGTCTAGAACATATTGTTTTTTTAAAGAACTAATTATTTAAAGGTTGCTAGTTTGTCTTCTGATCTGCGACCCAGAATTACAGACATTAGACTTTGTGTTCACAAATTTATTCCTCTCTAGAAGTTGTAAATATTTTTGTATTGATGTCAAAAATAGAGAACGGGTGGGAAAGAGTGGTCAACACAACATAAATACCACGGTTTGGATTAGAGATAAGGGTCGGATCGGATCGCCAAAAATCGATTCGATCCTCACCTCTAATTTGGATTTAAAAATCAATTTGATTTCTATTCACAAAAAATAATTCTATTTGTCTAACGAAAGAATATTCATTTAAAAAATTACCCAAAAAATATTTTATGGCTTATCGATAGAGACAGAGCACATCCTCAAACTTATATTTATTTTTCGAATAAATTAAGCTAGATTGAATTAGAGCAATGAATAGAAGGCCTGAGTCTGAATAAGAATTCTATTTATGAGAAATAAATAAAAATTAAATTTTAATTATCAAATACTGGGAAATACCTAATGAGTTATACCCATTAGGAAACGATATCTTTATTGATTTTATTAAATAATATCTAAAATATTCATAGAATTAGCATAAATATTATCAAAATAAGGAAATCGGAGACAGAATTGTGAGTCAATTTATGACCTAGCTCATATCCTAAATAAGAACATTTTTGGTTAATTTGAATAAATATCTAAAAACCGAATTTGTTTACTAATACTTTCAAATTGAATAATTAAACGAATGCTTATCTCAATAGAAAATTGTTGAGTCTTTAGATCAAAATAATTGGTTGTAATGAACCAAAAACCTACGATTAATGAAGTTTTCCAGAAAACTATGTTTTCACCTAATTTTCAAATCAATATCAGCACTGAATTAATTGTAAGACTTCTTAAAAATCAGATAAATTGAATATAAGGCCAACATTTGAGACATCAGATGTCGAATATCAATGCATAAGAAGAAGAGTTCATATATTAGTCGTTGATTTAGATAACAAATATATTGCGATGACTTCAATATACTATTTGGTCCATACATTAATCCATTTATGATAATCCTTTGACTTTCTTCAACTAAATGGTTAGATATAATCGATAATAAGTAAAAGCTTTTTTGCCAAAAGTTCATAGATTCACTCAATTTGATTATATTTGAAATGAATTTATTTTGTTTTTTCCTTATATTCAAAACCAAAACTATATAAACAAATTTTGTTCGTCAGAAAAGTCATTGCATTCGATCTCTCATTAATTGAAATCATTTGAAGATTTAAACCAAAAATGTTTCTCAAAGTGAGTCACTGTTTAGTCATTGGATTCAAACTTTTCTAATACTTTTAAATTTTTAAACGTTTTTATAATATTTTCTGAAACTTATTTTCTAGGCTTTGATCGTAAGTTTGTCTGTGAGTTGTGTTGTGTCGGTCCCCGGTGGTTATGGTGGACTCGGTGGAGGACTGGGTGGAGGACTCGCTGGTCTTGGTCTTGGAGGCTATGGTGCTGTCGGTTTGGGATTAGGTGCAGGTCACGCAACTGGCCTGGCTACTGGTTTGGCAACAGGAATCGCCCATGGTCCACTGCCAGCTGCCGTCCATAGCCGAAGAACTTATGATGTGATCCCAGTTGCAACTCACATTGAGCCAGCCCAAATTACTCAAATCGAAGTGGATCCCATTGAAAGTCCAGTCGCTGTAAGATTCGTCTCAAAATCTAGTCCAGTCCTCATTGATCAAGTTCATTTGCCTGGAGAGCCCGGCAAACTCATCGAAACTCATTCAGAAGACCAACCTCATCGACTCATCCATACAGTGAGCCGACCCGTCATCCAAGAGGTCCGAGAAATCATTCAGCCCTACCGTAGAATCGAACAGGAAGTTAAGCCTGTGCTCGAAGAAATCAATACTGTTGTAGCAAGAGGAAACCCTAGAATTCAATCAGTAGTTGCACCGGCACCAGTTGCTGCTGTTGCTGCTCCCGTCGCAGTCGCTGATACTGTAGTCGATGCTGGTGTTGGTCTCGCAGGTGTTGGTCTTTCGGGAGGAGTACTCGCCGGTGGTCTTAATGGAGGAGTACTCGCAGGTGGTCTTAGTGGAGGATTATTAGGAGCAGGTCATCTTGGTTATGCTGGTGGAGCCACTATCAAACATCATGGATATTGAAAATAATATGTCCACCGATTCTATGATTCGCTAAAAATATTCTCAAGAATTACCTCTTATTTAAATTTCCCAATAATTTCCCATTTTTACCAATAAATCTATTTTTCAAATCAATAAAATTATTGAAACTGAAAAAACTCTTTTAAATTATTATTCATTGGCCACAAACTTTTTGATTAGCTTAATTAGCCATGATCAATTGCTAAATTGTTTTAATTTAATTGATGGAAAGAACTTGAATATAATCAAAATAAAAACATAAACCAATTTTTGAAAAATTTGTGCTCCATTTTCATTAATATCTATATATCACAACTTTGAACTCTACTAACACCAGGTCGTTGTTAAGCCTTCAGCACTGGTATGTCATTTGACATAGACAGAGATCTCAGAAAAGTCACTAAAATGAGTACGGTATTAGGCGATAAAAAGTCTGAACTAAAATACTGGTTCCGATGGTCCCAAGTCTCCGACCCATAGGATTAGCCAATGGAGAGTGTTTATCGACTTTTTCTCAAATCTCTGGACATAAATATATGAGTGATGGCCAAAGTATCCAAACTAGATGTGGGTACCTAGGATAATTTTCCCAGGTGATAAATACCCCTTAAAAACTTTGGCCAAATTTTGCAATTTAACTATGCAACCATATGAAAAAGATAAAATTAAGCAAAGTAATTTATTACCTCAAATATCCGAAATTTAACATAAAATATGTGGTTTCCAACCATTTATACATTTTATTCAATTTTTAAGCATTTTTAAAATTAACCTTTCTCCTACCACCCCCACCTCCTAGAGTTTTTTTTTGTCAAAATTTAACGAAAATAACTGCCACTCTTATCGATGATGTTCTGCACTGACTTCAACTGATATACCCTTTGCCATCACTTGATTATATAAATTGCAATAACTTCGGTCTGTAATTATGTAAACTCCAAATTTGATTCTATAATATAGTTAAAGTTTGAATTCGTATTTGTTTGGCTTAATAAATAACTATAAAAATGAATGAAAGGACCAACAAATTTGTGAATTTCTCAAATCAAGAGTTTATTTATTTTGTTGTGAAACAAAACTTTCATTGATTTGCAATTAATATAGAATTTATGAAATTCAATATAAAATTGATTATAAAAATCCATTTTCTTTAAAATTTACATTTCTTTTGATTTAAAACATGGATTAAAGGAACAAAAGAGAGGAAAAGTGAATGAAAACTCAATTTGAAGACATTGAAGATATCGATAGTAAATAAATAATTAATTTTATGAAAAATTTATGCCTTTCGTGATGAACGGTAATGACCGGCATCATGACCGGCCAATCCAACGCCTGCAAGACCAGCACCCGCCAGGCCAGCACCTGCCAGACCATTGGCACCATGGTCACTCTTAGCTACAACAGTATGAACCTCTTCGAGGACGGGACGAATTTCTTGCGTCACTCGTCTGTAGGGCTGAATAACTTCGCGGACTTCTTGAATGACGGGCCGAACAATTTCATGGAGCACTCTGTGTGGCTCTTCTTCGGTGCGGTGCTGTTCTATCTGTGGTGGACCCGATGGAGTATGAACTTGTTGGACGTGGACACGAGCGCCCAAAGATCTAAATATGACTTGAACTGGTTCGCCATCTCCGGCCACATCAATAACTTGGGGACCTGCCAAACCTAAAGCAGGCCCGGCCCATGCAGCTGGTGCTCCATAACCTAGAGTAGAACCTGCTCCATAGCCTAGAGCAGCGCCTCCTCCATAACCCAAACCAGAATTTGTAGCGTAACCGCTACGATGGGTGAGGACTGCGTTGTTGAGAGGTAGAGGTGAATGAGAGGCACCAATCGGTACATTCCTGTGATTTGAAAGACTGGACAGTCCTCCCTTCAGGATCGATGCGAAACTTCCAATATTTGACGACTGGCCATAACTGGCCGGCACTGCTTCACAGCATATGAATGCAATTACGACTACAAAGAGCTGTAAATCAATTAAATTTGAAAAATGAGTTTACCTTTTTTCAAATCAAATTCGAATAAACTTCTCAAAGAAGTCAAATAAATCATTAGTTTTGATGAGAAATAAAAGTCAAGAGGATTTTTGCGGAGGACTTACTCTAAGCATTTCTAATGACAGCCGATATTTTGACGAAACTATTGACTGAATGACTCAAACGACTAAATTCAATGAAATGATGAAATTTAATAAAGTATTTAACGTTTTATACTTTGTTTGCAATTCTAAGTTAAACTCAAATCATATGATAAGAAGAGTTGAATTAAATATAGTGTTCACTGAATTTTCATTAATAATTTTCACATTTACTCGAAATTATATTCATTCCAAATACAGAGGAGATATCAAATTGGATTAAATATCATAAAATTGTTCCAAATTTGCCATAAAGTGAATACTTTCTTAACTCGAAATCCAGTAAAAGATCAGATAATGTGAAGAAGTATTAGTTCTCCGAAATGATTATAATTTTTACTTAAAAACAGTTCATTCAGTTTAAGACTTCCGAAACGATAAGCCTTTATCTGAAGTGAATCTCTCTTTAGGTTAAATCGAATTTCACTCTTTCAAAGTTTTCTAAATTTAATTCAATCCGAGCTCTCATTAAAATCTGTTTTGAAAGTATTCCTCAAATGTTTTGTCATAAAAATATTTGTGAAAAAATTTGTTAACTTTAGTCTAAATATTAAACTTTTCATTAATTTGTTTTAATCACTCATATATTGGACGAATAAATTGCTCCTGGTTAGTAGTAGAAAACTGGTGTAATCCAGGTTAATAATCGCACTTTATTGTACTCGAGCACCTCACTTAACCAGTATTGATAAACACATTATGATGAGAAGATAAAATTGGAGCATTTCATCCAGGAAATGAATATATGCCTGATGTTCAACTAGTAAAACGTATGCGAATTGTTTCGGGGCAGATGACAATCATTACTAGATCATATTTCTTTACTCTCTTATCGCAAACTAATCTTCGATCGATTTTTATCAAAACTATTTTTTGATCTTTCAATTAACGAAATTAAATGAGTTGGTTATCGCCTTCAAATCACATGACTTCAAACTTTCCATTACTTTCTATTTTGAATAATTCAAATGTGCATGTTTAAAAAGCAATGAAACTTGTTAATAGGTTATGTCATTTAATTTAAATATTAGTTTTATGTTCAATTAAATCGTTTAATTAAACTCTAATTAATAATTTTCTTCGTTTGATAACTAAAAATAGACAAAATAAAATATAAGGGGGAGGGGTTACCCGGATTTTAGGGAGTCCAGCCGACTTAAAAACTTAGGGCTATTTGTTCTATACCCCCCCCCCTTTGTGCATCACTGCTTCTTTACGCAAATCATTTATTTACTGTTTACGACACCAGAACTATAAATAATCCTTGTCAGTCCTAAAGACTAAGAACAAAATAATAATATTTAGGATAATTTTAGAGAAAACAAGCTAGACACAAATATTATTGATACATAATTTCCATTTCACTTTTTGTCTTGAATTTAAGCCAAAATATATTAAACGAATAATAATTTTTTTTATTAATTTATAGTAATTTTATGATAAAAATCAGATATAATTAACACTCTTTGTTATAAACATTTTAATTGATAACTTTGAGTCAAAATTTCCATCAGTTTTCGGAAATCCCTAAAATGAAAGTGAAATCTGAAGGAAAGTTGTGTTTTGTTTATATACCGGCGCGATATGTCTTTTTATTTTTGACGTCTTGTGCTTTGTTTTTGGTCTATGCATTCAAAGGCTTTTTAGGCGTCGCTATCGTAGCGATGGTTAAACATAAGAATGTTAGCGAAACAACAGATGGGAGCGATTGTCCGGCAGATGAGTCCGGGATTTCAGATGATATGAACGGAGATTTTCAATGGGATGACTACCAACAGGCCATAGCTTTGGGCTCTTTTTTCTACGGTTATGTCTGCACTCAAATACCGTTTGGAATCGCAGTCGAAAAGTTTAGCACAAAATGGATGTTTGGGTTCAGTATTTTGATATCGGCTTTACTTTCATTGATTGGTCCGATTGCCGCCAAATGGGGTTTTGTACCCTTTCTCGTAACCCGATTGGGACAGGGATTATCTCAGGGAGTTATTCTTCCCGGTATGAACGCAATGATCGCCCGATGGATGCCCAAAATGGAAAGAAGTCGTGCTGTTACCATGGTGATGGCCGGTTCAGCAATGGGATCTGTTGTTACTTTACCATTAACCGGATACCTTTGCCATAACCCATCGTTGGGTGGGTGGCCAACAATCTTCTATGTTTTGGGTGGTGCTGGTTGCATTTGGTTTGTATTTTGGAGTTTCCTAGTCTACGATTCGCCAGAAAGTCATCCATTTATTTCTGAATCTGAGGTTAAACTAATAATTGAGGGACAGGGCGATGAAAAAATCAGTTCTGTAAGCAAAATATCATTAAGTCTTGGAATGAATTATGATTTTTGAGTTTAATAGAAACGAAGGATTCCCTGGAAATCAATGCTCACATCATATCGAGTCTACACTTTGATTATTACCCATTTTGGTTACAACTGGGGATACCTCACAATTCTGACATTAATGCCCACTTATTTTAAACAAATTCTTCATATGAATGTCCAAACTGTAAGTCAACTAACATTTCCTAAGAGTCAACAAATAATAATCAATAATTAATTAATCAAAGAATGGTTTAATATCGAGTCTGCCATATATAGCACTGACAGTCGTTTCCTGTTTGGCCTCTTATTTAACGGACAAACTCAGAGAAAAAGGAATTTCGATAACACTTCTCAGAAAAGTTAACCAATCGATAGGTATTTAATATCCATTTTTTGGCTCAAATTATTAAAAAAAAATATCAAATAATTACAATTTTTAAAGCATTCTTCGGAACGGGTTTGTGTCTGATTGGAGTGGTTTTGTCTAAATGTGACAAAACATTGAGTATAATCTTCTTCGTTATCGGAATGGGTCTCAATGGATGTTGTTATCCCGGATTTCTTTCCAATTATGTGGATATGGCTCCAGATTTTGCCGGAATTCTAATGGGTTTCTGTAATTCATTCGGGAATACTCCGGGGTTTATCGCTCCATACGTGGCCGCTATCTTCTATTCTGAAGGGGTAACAAATTTTTTTTCGGCAAAAAAATCATTTGAAATACAAATTAATTTTCAGCAAAATCTAAAAAACTGGTCGAAAGTCTTCTATACCTGTTCTGGAATTTACTTCTTTACGCAAATCATTTATATATTGTTTACGACATCAGAACTTCAATCCTGGGGTCTCAGTCCTAAAACTCAACAAAATTCATTAGAGGGAGAAAAACAAGCAAGATCCGAAAATCATTAATACATAATTCAATTTCACTCAATTTCTTGAATTTATGGGAAAATACATTTTTTTATTAATTTATAGTAATTTTAAGATAAAATTGAGATATACTTAACAATCGCTGTCATAAAAAGGCTTTCAATTAAAACTTTGAGTCAAAATTTCTATTAGTTATCGGAAATTCTCAAAATGAAAGCGAAATCTGAGGGAAAGTTATGTTTTGGTTATATACCGGCGCGATATGTCTTCTTGTTTTTGACTTCTTGTGGTTTGTTTTTGGTTTATGCATATAAAGGGTTTTTAGGCGTCGCTATCGTAGTGATGGCCAAACACGGGGACACATCACAAACCTTTGGCACTGAATGTTTAGGAGATGATGTGTCCCCCACTAACTCCACTGTCGGTGATTATGATTGGGATGACCATGAGCAAGCTACTGTGTTGGGGTGCTTCTTTTATGGTTATATCATACTTCAAGTGCCGGCAGGGGTTTTGGCCGATAAATTTGGTGCCAAATGGATTTTTGGTGGTTCCATGCTTATTACTGCCATTCTTTCTCTGCTGGGACCGGCAGCTGCAGAGTGGGGGTACACCCCTTTTCTCATAACACGAATATTACAAGGTTTGGCACAGGGAGTGATACTTCCTTGTATGAATGCTATGATGTCCAGATGGACGCCCAAAATGGAGAGAAGTCGAGCCATTTCGATAATATTTGCCGGTTCTGCGATCGGCTCTGTAGTGACTCTCCCATTGACTGGCTTTTTGTGTCAGCAGACTTTTTTAGGGGGCTGGCCATCAATATTCTACATATTGGGAATCGCGGGCTGTGTTTGGTTCATATTTTGGTCACTTTTTGTGTTCAACACTCCCGAAAGTCATCCATATATTTCTCAAACAGAATATGATCTCATAATGAGAGGTCAGGGAAACGAAAGGACTTCTGCGGTAATTAACAATATTTGACTTTAAATATCAAATCAAATGTCAGTAAATTATTTCTCTAAAACTTTTCGCTTTTAATGATTCAATTGTTTTCTCAATTGATTTGACAGAAACTGAAGATTCCGTGGAAATCAATTCTGAGCTCATATCGAGTCTACGCAATGATTATCACACATTTTGGTCAGAATTGGGGATATCTAACGATTTTGACTCTTTTGCCGACTTATTTCACAAAAATCCTTCACATGAATATACAAACTGTAATTCTAATTGCATTTCAAAGTATCACTTTAGATAACCATGCTATTTTATATTTAGAATGGTGGTATATCAAGTTTACCCTACTTATGTCAAGCATTGGTCTCAATCATTGCCTCTTATATTACGGATAAAATAAGGGAAAGAAAATTAATCAGTGCTACAAATCTGAGAAAAATTAACAATTCTTTTGGTATCAAAAAATTTAAACATTTCGTTGAAAATTTATTTAAATTTTTTGTTTTATAGCGTTCTTCGGTCCGGCTCTTTGTTTGATAGGAGTGGCTCTCTCTAAATGTAACACTACTTTGAGTATAGTACTATTCGTGATAGCACTGGGTCTAAATGGCTGCTGTTATCCCGGATTCAATTCTAATTACGTGGATATGGCGCCTGATTTTGCTGGTATTTTGATGGGTATTTGCAATTCATTGGGCAATATTCCGGGTTTTGTCGCACCGTTAGCCGCCGCCAACTTTTATTCTAAGGGGGTATTTATTCCTAGTTATTAATGTCTATTTAGACGACTGGCCACTGATTTATATATTGAACTTTAAGCAAACCCTTGAGAACTGGTCGTATGTGTTCTACACCTGCGCTGCTGTCTATGTCTTCACTCAAACGATTCACATCTTATTCTCGACTTCAGAATTACAGTCGTGGGGTATAACCCAACCGATTGACTCCTTATCCTCGCATCACATCATCCAATCAAAGGAAGAAAAAACTTCTGCTGAGAATAAAATATAATTACAACTTCTGAATCATGAATCACCTTGCTTATATGCGGACAATTGTGTGTTTCTACTCTAGTTTACAAATCTTTTGATCTTTCAAATCATAAAATTGTTTTCATTTAAAGTAAATCAATTTATTTCAAACATTAGAGCAAGTTCATTTTACAACCAAATATATGCTAAAGAGAAAACAATTTTCCCGCATCCCTGATCAAAATAGTCGCCATAACCAGTCTTTATAAAGTGTTGCCATAATTATCATAATAATCATAATAATAATAAACAAATAATATTTGATGATCTGGTTTATGAAATTCTAGAATAGCAGGAATGAACATGTTCAACTTTAAAAACAAGAACATCCTGAAATTAATCAAGTTTTTTTAACTGAAATTATATTCCTTGGAGAGGCCATCACAGGGCTGTCCCTTATAGAGGACGACTTTTCTTTTGGTCAAATTGTAAATAATATGAGCGACAGTACAATCATTTGGGAGATTAGAGGTGTCTTCTCTGCCCTTAATCGGGATGTGTTGACACAAAGAGTCAGGAAATCCCAAATGGTTTTTGAAGGAATCGGCGAAATTGCTTTCATCGATATTCTTCCAGTTCTTCATTAACTCCTTTTCTAACTGTCGGTCTCTGAAGAGTGTGGAACCGCCTCTAATATCATCGCTCACAGAATTACTTGTGATATATCCTTCGGATTTAAAGTGATTGCTGTGAGTGAAGACATCAGTTTGTATGGAAGGGTAGGACACAAAGCGTTGGTTTGGTGTCATCTCAATATTGATGGCCTCTCCTTCAGCGGTGGCCACAATCATATTGACTGATGAATGTCGGGGAACGTTAAGAATTCGTTTGAGACCAACAGAAAAATTAGGCGATTCGATGAACATTCGCCGCAATAAAGTGATCGGCAAATAACCATTCCCTGTATTTTCATCGAAATGGTCTTCACTAGAGAACAGTCCCATCGCTATGATTCCTGGTTTAAACAAAATTGTTCATGGTCATTCAATTATATGATTATCATTGGTAAATACCTAAACCATTGGCATTCATACCACTTCGACCCAACTGTCCGGCTTCGGTAAACATAAAGAATGGGGCGATATTTTCTGAAGGGTCGGGATGTACTTCCAGGAGGACTGCGATGTCATCATTTAATATCCTTTGATTAATATCCCAGTTCTGACCGATCAGAACATCCCCTGATTTTGTAGCCTTAGACAGACAGACAGCACCCGTACATTCTTGAGAAGACTTTTCTTTTTGGCGAAATAATTGTCTCTTCCATCGCAATAACTCATACCTCGCGTTCAATAGAATAATATCTTCGAGACAAACGTCAGCTCCGATGGCAATGCCCTTCATTTCTGTCAGACCAGAAAAGTAGTACTTTTCGAGAGCTCTGATATAGTGTTGGTTAATGAATGCCTTAACCCTCTCATAATCGAGTAAAACGCCTGAATTCTTATAAAAATTGAGATTTCTGTGAATTTTATCCTTAGTCTGCTGACCATAACTGCGACCTCTGGTAAAAGGATTGCCTTTAATTATAATGTGATCGTAACTCTCTTTAGACAACAAATTGTCACTCATTTTAAATATTATTTAATAATTCAAACAAACGATTGGAACGAAACTCTCAACAAAGGCATTGAAAGTTATTTGAAACTCATTATTAATTTATTAATTAATAAATATATATTATAATTAAAATGATTTTAATCACAGACTTTTATAGAGTATATACATTAATGTTTACAATCAATTTAATGATAAGATTTCCTCAATTTATTCGTTTTCCGCAATTTTCAAACTGTAGTCAAAAGTTTCTCAATTCAATTGTAGTATAGTCTGAGTACAGAAACAGAGAATTTGTAATCCAAATGATTTCCCATTTATTTAATTATTTGAAAAATTAACAAAAAATTATATAAGATTTAAGAAAATGAAAATAATTAAAATCCAAAGAAATGAGAGATATTTAGAGACAAGTGATTGACAACTGTTGTCGACAAATACCGCGAAGACCTCCGTCTGACTACAGGGAAGGTACTGATCGCAAGTGCTATTAGTGCCATAGGATTCTGTGTTGAGTTGACCACAAAAACTTTCTTCGATATAAAACCCATTTTCAGCACAACT
>JAQGBD010000232.1:0-39505 GCA_034698165.1 Punctoribates punctum | reverse complement strand
TGTTGTGGTCACTTTACTGGGGTTGACAGTTGTGTCCTCAATATAATCAAAGTATTTGATCCCAACTTTGGAGTCCTCAACCATTCCATCGATTGATTCATACTTTAAAGGAATGAAAATAAATGAAATAAAAATTGAGACTCAGTTCAAAATCAGTGTTAAGTGGACTGACTTCTTGTCTATCGATCAGTTCCTCGACTTCTTGTTCCACTTTCTTAAAGATTTGTTGAATACTTGCGTCGATTTGATGAAAATCTTGAATAATTGAAAGCGAGATAAATATCACAGATATTGATAAGAATCGCATTTTTTGAAAAAAAAATCCCTTTTAAATACTTTCCATTTAAACTCCGAATTGATTGAAATTATGATTTGAATGAAACAATTAGTTTAATAGTGATCTGAGAAATCTTTAATACAAATATTAATTTGATTTAACGCGAAATGCATTTCACATATTGTTTGAATAGAAATCAAATTCTTATATTCAACGAATTGTTTTCAACAGATTATACCATTCCTTTCGACTCTCTATAAAATGAGTTTTTCGCACACCATTCCTCTGATTATTTATATTTCAATTTTGATTAATGGATTAAATGCTGATTGGAGTGACCCCAATGATGAAGAACACAGAATTGCTTTCTCTGTGTTGATGGGACTCTTCTTTTTCGCGGTCTGGGTATTGATGGGAGCAATGGTTATCTTCAAAATGTTGTTATGTCCGGCAGAACAAGGGATCGAACAGCAGGTGATGTTAGTCATGTGTACGCCCCGTAATTATCGGTTCCAATACATTATTCATTTCCGAATCGGTTGCGCTTCCTTTGACTTCAATTCGATAAATACAAACATCGATATCGAACTCTTTGGACCAAATAAGACACTTCTTGGACCACAGGTTCGCTTCTCATCCGCTCGACTATCAGATCCGGTGGATTCCTATATGAAGATAATTATGTGTCGATTGTTACCGATTCCCAAAATCGAGAGCATTCAGATCTCGCACACGGGTCTCAAAAACACACAAATATTTCTCTTTTGGCTTAAAGTCTACGAAATGTCTGAAAAGGGAGAAAACGAAATCCAATTCATGAAAATCCATGATTACGTTGAGTCGAAACCCAAGTTTTTAGTCGAACTCAAAGGCAAACCGATTGTCTTTCCCTCTATTCCGATCCCAACACTGGCTCTTTGGGAAGTGCTAAACATTATGATATTCAGTATATCTATGATTGGATTCACGTCTCAGCTCTTCCTGTCGTCTTTTTCTTCGGATCAGATTTTTTGGTGGATCACACCATTTGTCGTGTTTTTGAGCTCAACCATTGCTCTCATATTTCAAACCATATATATATATGTCTATAAATATGTAATTAAAAAGTTCTTATATAAAGACAAATGTATCAAACCATTGGAACCGAGTAAATGGATGGCTTTCTTATACATTTCAAACACTTCGATTGCCGTCATATCGATTAGTCTTCAATTATTAGCTTTGGTTTTGGTTTCGAAACAGAATCTTAAAAAATCCCAAGAATTCTATTGGCTTTTGGTTGTCGTCATTTCGTCGGTCATTGTCTTCGGAATTTGGCTGACTTTCGCCCGAATTAGACTCCAGAAGAAAGACGCTAAACAGGAAATCCCGGACAAAAGTCTTAGCAATAAATCAGAGATGAGTAGTGGTATCCGAAGCGCTTCCAGTTCTGTCAGATATTCATAAAACAATACTTCTTTTCAAATACTTGTTTAATGTCTTCTCAATAAATATATTCGAATAATAATAACAAACTTTATATAAATACAAATCAAAAAATAATATTTTTTTGCGTTTTGAAAGAAAAATACAAAAAGTTTTTCATTAAATTAATGACAAATATTTAAAATGAATTTAAGAGAAAGGTTTAACTCAACTAAAAATCTGATTCATCGGAATCAAAGTGGAGGTAACCCTCTCTTTCACTCACTATGTCTTCAATTTCTGAAATGTTTTGCTTTTTAGTATTTATTCGAATATTATTAAAACAAATAATAAGTTCCGGATATAATACATCAGAAGCGATGGTTTGCATCAAAATCTTTATGCAATTCAATGAAATGCTTTCGCATTCATTCAAATGAAGAAATGAAAGACATTTTCCACTCAATACCAAAGCCTGAACTCCAGAATCACTGATTAGTGAAGAGTTATTTAAGTCCAGGTATTGGAGATGATTGAGAGCCGACCACTTCTTTAGGCTTTCGTCAGAAATCTGTTTAAATAAGACATAAATTAATTGCCTATAATTTGTAGTCAAAAGAAAGAATACGTTTGAATAGTTGACACATATTTTTCGCAAATCAGGTAAATATCGAGGAATCAGAGCCATTGATCGGTCGGTTATTCTGTGATTCAGAGTAAGAATCAATTCTTTGAGTTTTGAACACTTGGAGAGAATTTTTTCCATCGATTTGTCGTTAATGTCTTCAAATTGAGTCCGATTCTCAAAAATTTCTAGATTTTTCAATTCACTGATTAATGGAAATCCTTTCAAATCGTCTGAAATAAAATATTTTATAAATTATTTAACATTTGTAATAAAAATATGAAACCGTTTGAGTGATTGATTGGAATCGAGTATAAAATGCGAAGAACTGTCAGATTCTTGAGATTAAAACAAATCATTTTCATTATATTCAAGTTTATTGACGACAGACTCAAACACTTGAGAGAACTTCTATCCTTTGAGACCAATTCTGAGATACCCTTATCCTTGATCTGAAAAATGGCGAAAAGAATTGATAAGAATTGGATGAATTATGATCTAACCTTGACACAATTAGTTATGTCCAAAGATATCAACGATTCTGTCAAAAGTCTAAAACAATTTCCATTCAAATTGTGGTTATTCTTGAGTTCAAGTGTTTCCAAATGGATTGCATTCTTTAAGAGCCACCAAAAGCCCTTTTCCTTCAAATTCATACAATTATTGAGATAAAGGCTCTGAAATCAAAACAAGAAAAAACTCTTTTCAACATTGATTTCAAAGAAGTTCTCAAAACAGAACCAATTAATTACTAAATTAGATTTACTTTAAGTTTTGGACACTTTTCTCCAAAAATTTTCAGCGAGTAATCAGTTGTGATCCCGGAGTCGAAGAACAAGTGCTCCAAATGAGGACAGGAAACAGCTGTCAAAACAATTGGAATCAATGCAATGAAATGACTTAAAACTAATACAAATCAACTCTAAAGCCTTGGAGTCGAGAAAAGTGGTCACATCTCTCAAATCGATTGAACGCAAATTCGGACACTTCTTCAGAATCGAGAAAAGTGTAGTCGTCTCCAATACTATCAATAGTGAGGGTCAGTTTCCACTATAGTTTTCATAGATTTTTTTTTATACCGGGAGAACCGAAATTGAGAAACGATTTACTAAATGAGATGTGAGTCTGAGTGGACCACAACTGTGCCATCAATTGCTGCCATCGCTTACATACTGTGAATCAGTTGATACAAGAATTTCAGAATCGGTTGGAAATTCCCGATAAAAATGAAACGAAAGGAATACCCGATTCAAGAATAGTTTTGTTCCTCAAGTCTTCCAAATTGGAGAATATCTGAAGAATGACGTCATCGTCCAAATCGTTTAAACCAAAGATTTTGGTCCTCTTTTCGAAATTCAATGATTCGTTTGATATTTGATTTCTATATTCTAATGATTGATATCTTTCGTCATTTATTTCGATTATTTGTTTCTTCATTTCTGAAGTCGCTTTGGGTTCGGAGCGGAAGACTCGAAGTTGTCTTTTGAAGACATTTTATAAAAGGATAAAATCGGAAAGAAATTTATTGAATACCTGTTGTCAAGTATGAGATCATTCGGGTCGGCATTGAGTACAGACCAACAGTCAGATGCCTTTTGGAAAGTTATAAATCCATATCTAATGTTCGTATTCACCGAATAATTGGTTTAAATAAACGGAAATCAGAGAAAACAGAAGGGATTACCCTTTGGGTAGTTTCTTAATGTGGTCCTTAACAATACAACAATTGTAAACTTTACCAAATTTGCGAAAAAAGTCCGATAATTCCGACTCTTTTACCTAAAAAGTGAGCAAAACATTGAATTTGTCGAAAAAGTAGAACATTTTAATAATTAATTGATTTTAATTTTGGTTTAAATTAATTTGAAATCAGTTGTAAACTAATGAGTAATGACTAGAGATTTATATATGAGACGAATGATCGCAAAAATAATAGCTTTTAAATGATTTCCAATAATCAGTCAAAACATTAACGTATTTACAAATATCAGAGATTTTTGGGTCAACTCTCATATCAATCATCACATACTCTATAACTGATATTTCCCACAAAAACCCGTCTTTCGGACAAATCGGACGGATTTCTGTGCAATCGGTCGTCTTGTTTGAAGAAATGCTGACCACTTCCGCCTCCGTTTGCATTCTCTTCTTCTTTGGTGTCTTCGATGACCGGCTCATCGATTATGGGAGAAGTTATGTCCATCGGCTGTGTGTCTGAGTCGTGAGCACCGGACTGACTGCAACTCGAATCAGATCTCATCTGTTGGTCAGCGGTTTGATCCGTTTGTTGGGAACCAATTGTAAGAAATCCTCGATTTTTGCGCGGAGAAGGAGTTCTGCAAAGTCTGTCCCGAATCGCCTGCTCTGAGAATTGCTGAAAGGCTTCCCTATGGATGGGTGTCGCCACAGGAGTGGCCGGAAGTGATGATCGGAAAACAGCGCCCATTGGAAGTCCCGGCAAACAAATAGAGTTGAGTCCAAGGAATGTCTCCGAATGCAGTTTCTGTAAGTGTCTGAATCGGGAGCCAAACATACTCGTTATGAATATACCGGAACTGCTCCGTCGGGTCTGATTCAAAAGCATTTTGGTCGGAGTCATCTGAAGTCCGATTGAATTCGGGGCCAAACGACGGCTCAACGATTGCGTGGAATACGGCACAGAATGAGTGCTCGACTGCGAAGAGTCCATAAACGAATTCATCCCCGAATTATTCGGGCGAAGAAACCGCGGCGGCGGAGGCGCCGGTGTTTGAGACTCATTGTCTGCCTCCATATCCACTTCCATCTCAACAAATGGTTAATTATTTTGATTTAAATCCTGTTTTCTTTGTTTACTTCAATATTTGAGTAAATTTTAAATCAAAACACAATTAATACTCAAAATAGACTCAGAATTACATAATTTAATCGAAGAAAACAAATAATACTAAATATTTAGGATTTGTTTTGATTTGAATTAATTGCAAACCATTTAAAGCAAAACACAATTCAAAGCAAAGATCGTATGATTTGTTTTCAATCCAATCCTGAGAGCGAGTGTCGTCACTCAGGGGACAGACCCGACAGCACTGCCCTCTCTTTCCTCGATTCTAATGTCTTACAGAATATTTTACAGAATAAATATCAAGAATTTTAGGCAATTAATTGATTATAACTTTTTTTATTAACTCATTAACTGATTATTAAATTTAATTAAATATTAATTTTTTTAATTCGGAAATAAATTAACTAAAATTGAAATCTAATTAATAAAAACATACGTAAAATGTATTTAATATACAATAATATATTGGATGGAAATTATCACAAATTGAGCAAAAAATTAGACCGAAATCTGAAAATAATTTAATACAAATGTTTGTCACAAATAATCACTTGAAAGACGAGTTTGAGATCAACTGAATTTAGAGCTCAGAATATGAATGGACTCAACCATTTCAGAGCTATCAATAAGTGCTAAAGCGGGGAGAAATGAGCATGTTAATTTTGTTTTATATTAAGATAAGAAATTCATACCTCAATCACAACACTTATGATTACGAGTTGGACGTCATCTTCGATGCCAACGATTTTAGAGATTTGTTTGGTTTTGGCGATGAGGGCACAGTTGACTATAATCGCCAAATAGACGATCGCATTCATTATGTCCTCCCAGAGACCGATATCTCGGACAGAATGTCCGCCAAATGGTCGCTGATATACAACACATATCTTGAAGGCATCGCTTCTTATTTCGATGATGTTATTAATGAGGGCACAGACAGCGGCCAATGGGAAAGTCGACGAAAATATCATAACATAACCGAATTGAATGATTAGTTCCAAGTAGTCATCGAAAGTGCTCTCATATCTCAACATATTTGCTTCCAATTCACCCGAAGATATTTCATTGATTTTCATTGAACTCACTTTCGATAACTTATAGGATTCCATTAGGAATGGGATTATCGCCTCTTTTATGTTTCCGATCACTTGACGAGTGATTAGAAGAGCTGCCAATTGCTGTAAAAAACATGATTATTGGTATTTAAGACCAAGAGTGAAGACAAACCTCTCTCAGTTTATCCATATCTCCGATGTAGAACGCGATGTAAAACAGGGGTAAAAATGAATTTATGAATTGGAACTAAGAATACGAAAAACATTTTAATCATTGAATTCAGAATTTGAATTAAAACATACCAGGATCAGTTTCTGGATGAGATTATTCTCGTGTTGCGCCTCCAGTTTGTAATTTTCTGAAAAAAATTAAATTCAAATAAGATTTACTGCAAATATTCTGATCCTCACAAAACTATTGCTAGGTGTTTTTAGCTCAATAGGTATTTTTGGATTTATTTTAATCTAAAGATCTAATTTTGCTCAAGGTCAATTAGAGGCAAACCTTTATTATTCAGCCAAACGGCGATATTATAATAGATGCCATCAAAAAGAGAGACGAGAATTGCCAAGATGATTTTTGGAATATAACTGCTCCAAATGGGATAACCCATTTCGTTGATTAAGATGTCGTCCCAATAAGTCTGAAATTGATCCGAAATTTAGTCTAATTTAGAGCTTTTTTTGAAGGAATACCTGAAATCTGAAGACAGTGAACATAACACAGAAGACAAAGACTAAACTGAATCCGATTATTGGAAATGAAACCAAATATTTGAATAGTTTTCTATCGATTTCAATATTAATTATGTTTTGTTTCCGAAACAGTGGTCTAACGAAGTGTTCATCGGTTCCAAAATGGGCGGAACTCCAGCTTTGGATCAGCTTTTTATTGGTGTGCCTCCATTTCTGGAGGAATATCGTCGACCAGATTATATTCAATACAGTGAACGATAAGACGGATAACTCACTGAAAATACAGTTATCTGTTCTGTAAATAGTGATGAAAATTCCCAAAAATGCGGGAAATATCAGAGCAAAGGTATAGAAGCCTAAGAATGCAAAATAAATGGCAATTTTGAGACCAAAGTATTGACATATTTTGCTGAGCGGTTGAAACGAGAAAAAAGCCGAAACCCATTCCGAGCGCAATACAGACAAATCGGATTCGTTGTGGAGCGGAAGCACTTGTTTAATAAGACTGAGTGAAATCAATTTTGCGATAATCGCATCGTTTTCATTGAATTTCAAATTTTTTAACTCATTTCCAATGATTTGAGTATTGAAATCATTTGCCGTAAATCGCAAACTATTGAGTAAATCGAGAACAAGACTCTGGCGCTGAAGACTTGTCAACTTCTGGGAGGGATCGTTCAGTTGGTAACCAAATTTCTTTGCGCCTTCCAGTAGATAATCTTCACCGGCTGTTATATAAAACGCCTGTTCCTTATAATGGGAATGAGGCTTGACTTCGACCGACAAATCGGGCAGTTTTTCGTTCAGGATTTGAAGCAAAGAATCGATTATATGATACCCTTTAGGACTGATTATTACGACCACATCAAACTCGAGGCGCTGTTGACTTTTTCTGTGCCAAATGAAGTGAGCCCCTGCCTCCTGAAACTCTTGGGTCTGTTTTTCGATTATATTCCTGAGTTCGGCCTTCAGTGAGCCCTTACGAGAAGCAAAGCTTCGTTTTCTTAACTCAGACTTAGAACTGAACTCTTCCTCCAAATCCATAATTCAATTCAAACTTTTTTTTGTTTGAAAACTCAAAATCAAACAAACATTGGTTCGACAGAAGAGCACAGAATCGAAATAACAAAACAAGAATTGGATTCAATCCAAATGTCTCTCAAAAAGCAGTGTTTGTGACACAAATATTTGGCTCTTTTGGCGAAAAAAAATCGATATTTGGCTAAAAGTGTTGCTAAACAACACTTGACTTCTATTTCTGTGTTTGACGTCTCGACTGAAGGGCTTCCGAACCAAAAACAAAAATAAGAGAAATATTTGAATAAAAAGAACATATTTTAGCGATAATTAAATATTGAGTTTATTGTGAATTCATTTTTGGATATAACAGTAAAAAGTGATACAAATATATATACAATGAATTAGAATACTATTCGAGAAATGATTTAATCAGAATAATTGAGGACTCAATTGATTGACACAAAAAATATTTACAAAATAACTAAAATTTACCCAAAAAAAAGAAGTTTTCTTTAAATATATAAATAATTTCGAAGCGAATCCGTATTAATGATCGAAAAATATGCGATTTTGTTAAAAGAAATGATTAATTGGTTAATAACGCCGTTCGCTGTCATCTCTTTTGTGGTATGAAGTCCAGGGTTTATGGTTATGATGTCCGCTAAAAGATCCGTTAAATTTATGCTTTTCCGCAAACTTTTGGAAAGGATTGTGAGGAGTGTCGTAAAACTTGTCTTTTCTGTGATTAGTCTTCACTTTTTTCGTCTGTAATTAACAAATGGTTTGAGAAAACGATAAACAAATCGGCATAGAATGGCATACCTTTCCCCTATCAAATTCTTCGTCGTAGTCGTCAAATGAGTCATTAGCTGATCGCTTGTTCTCTTCTAATGAATTCTGAAGAGTGGAGGGCCCGCCGTTCCAAGAATTCACTGTAAAAGACAATAATTAAAACAATGAATGAAATGAAAAATTTGAATTTGAATACCTTTTTCACCAAAACTACGGTTGTGTTTAAGGAGTTCAGTGACGGCATTATTACTATCATTATTGGTCTCATTTTTGTCGTTCCACTTATTCTTTTGCAACTCAGGAGCGGTCTCTTCATCTAAGGCTCTCTTTTTGGCCAAATCGCGAACGTTTTCATTCCATTGTCGAACATAAGGGTCTGACTTATTTGAGTTCCGCTCCATTTCAACCGTTTCTTTAGTCCTCTCAACCCATTGGAGTTGACTATCACCGGAATCCGATTCGCTGTCAGACCTGTCCCTTCGCTTATGCTTTTGTTTCTTCGCCTTTTTCTTCTTCTTCTTGTGTTTGATTTTAATGACAATTCTTTCCTCTTTTGTCTCGGATTCGGTCAACCGATGCTTTTTCTTTTCATGTCTATAAGCACTACCTGTGCTCTCATCGCTGTGAACACTTTTGGAATGACTTCTGGCCCTATCCTTACGTCGTTTCTCCTCCTTCTGGCTGTCGTTCGAACTTCTGTGAGAACTGATACTCTTTCGGTCAAAATTATCGGCCCTTTGATTGTTATTTAGTAAATAATTTTCTTTGAGCTTCGATTCAAACGAATCGATACTTGAGTTGACCACAGGATTGGTTTCGGAGAGCAAACCATTATTTGGCGAAGAAATCCGTGTGGAGTCACTCCTATTCGAATGAGTTTGAGGCTGAGAAACCTGTTCGCAACGGTTGGCTTCTCTATGGGGCTCATCATATAGCGGCCGGTTTTGAGGTATTTTCTCTTTTGTACTCAAGACTTGAGTGATGTTCCCATTGGCGGCACTCAGACATCGGTTGTGTTTATTCTTATGCTTATGTTTGGAGTGCTTTCCATTGCATTCGAGTTTACAGTCGGAGACATTCCATTCAGTGGTTGAGTTGACGCTATTTGTGCTCGAATTGGATGCAATTGAGGGCGACCTGAGAGCAGTCTCGACCACGTGCCAGGAACTGGTGGTTGCCTTTACCTTCAAAGTGATGGGAGCCAAAGGCACACAATTTGCTTCTGAGGTATGATTTGTGAGGCTTTGAATGTTTAGATTCATTTTGGGTTTAGGACTGGGAATGGATTGATTAGAACTGGTCTTAACGTTAGGCAAAACATTTTCTACTTTTTCGACTTTCGGACAAACTTTTTGGCTTTGATTTGAATTCAATTCATTTGTCGAAAGTTTACTATTAATGAGGTTTTTATCACAGTTTGAGTTAAGACTTCCATTCAATTGGGTTCCGGTTTTAGGGGAGTCGTCATCGGATGAATCGCTAGCGTAAGGCACCAAACCTTTTATCTGATTACTGTTTTGTGTCTGTTTTTTGGCCTCCGATTGTGTCGTTTTTGTTGGAATCGCTTTCAATCCATTGTTTCCTGAATTTAGTTTTGGTATTCTTTGAGTCGAATTGAATTTTAGAGTAATTGTATCGAAATTATTGAGCTTTTGGTTCCGAATCAATTCAGGGCTCGAGATATTAGACATTTTGATCCCATTCGGAGTCAACTGAAATAAACAAAAAATTATATAAATGACAACAAATTAGTAAAACAATTGAATAATACCTTTACTGGAGTCGGTCTGTGAAAGTCTGTATCAACTCTAACATAGAAGAGAACGTATGCCTGTCCCTGATTGAGAGCACTGCTCTGATTTGTCTGTATTACTCGGGAGTCGTCCATCAAATACCAGCTGTTGTTTGAATTACGAACGTAACAAAAATAGTGACCAGAATTACACGTCGGCCCCAAATGAACCAAAACGGAGTTCAATTTATAGAGAATCGGAGAACCCTTTCATAGAATTTAAAGAAATTAGTTCTCAATCGGTATAAAGAAGAGAAGAGTACCTTATTTTCGGACATATATGGTCTGAGATCAAGTTTTTCGGGATAACTGATCTGTTTTGTGATTTTTCCGCCAAACATTCGGTTGTAATCGAAGCGTTTGAACTGAAAAGTGGCCACATTTGGGGCCTTAAACACTGTGAACTGTTTTTTGGCCAATACTTTGCGTTTACATCGGGTGCACTTATAACTGTCCTCGTGCTGTAAGATCTCTGGCGCCACAAACTTATCCAAAGCCTTCTCCAGTGACGACACATTCTGAGGGAAAACATATTTAGAACTCAATTAACGAGAAATTAATGCCTACTTTGATATCGAGCATAAAATCCATGAAATAGTCGTATGTATTGCTCTTTCCTTTGCACTGAAGACAAATCACTTGACTCCTATGATATCCGCCGAATATTTGGTTTATGGCAGTCGTCTCTTTGCTGAGAGGATCCAGTTTTTGGCTCTGGATATCGCTATTACTGAGACATGATTTCCACATATTGTCGATCAAATATCGAAGGAATTCGTGGGCGTCCTCCTGGCGGCCGAACTGGAAGTGTTTGGCAATGGATTTAAGCCTTCGACATATCTGCCAGGGTTTGATGGCTTCCCCGGCGCTACGGGTCTGTCGTATGTGTCGACCCATTTCGCAAATCGTACAAAAAATGTTTGTATTATTGCCTGAAAACAGACATTTGATTAAACACTGAGAATATGCGGAAAAGACTTACATTTATTGATGTTGTGGTCATTTGAATGCAATAAATAGTTGACTAAAGGCGGACAATAAGTCAGACACTGGAGAACACTATTGAGAAAACAGGTGTTCCCCAGATTGGTCAGACCGGTGCCTATCGGACGGCTCTTCATCAACAAAATCAGAGTTTTAGGAAAAGAAATTACATTTTACTGAAGAGAAATACCTCTTTCCACTCGAGGAGAACCCTTTCTGGAGGGAACAACACATGTTTGGGAACCGGTATTCCGTCCGTATTGTTATCACTGTTATTACCGTTCGTTAAATTAGTATTATTTGGGTTCCCTTTCATCTGTCCGTTCATTTTGATGACCAAATCCTTACAATTGTTTGTATTGTAACCGAATTTGTTATCATTTGTCAAAACATTGTATTTCGTCTGAAGAGCTTTCGATGACATTAAGTCATTGTCGTCGTCGACAGTCTTGAACTCCACGTGAGACAAGAGTATCGAAGATCGAGAGCCGCCACTAATCTAATGGACACCAAAACCAGTCATTTGTTAAACAACTTCAACAATAAATCCAATAAATGGTTAAATACCTGACTATTGAGCGAATTAAAGGTATTTTCTTCGATTAAAGAACTCATTTCAATAGAGATCTCATTGAGTTTGGGATCAAATCATTTAATTTGAAATAAATAAACAGTAAATTACAAGAAGTGGTCAATCAATGGCTTAAAAGAGATTTAAATCAAATAATTTGAAACATTTTGTGTTTAAATCAATGAAACGACAAACGGATGGAAAGCACTTCACTTAACGTCTTATTTGTAGCACTCATTCAATGCCAACATTTGTCTCATTTCTTATCAAAAGTTTGGCTCAAATGTCGATTAATTTGAAGAACTTATGAGAAGTGTTTGAAAGCATTGAAATCCAATTAAATTAAATTATTTAACAAAATATAAACCATTTTAGAGACAAAATGGCTCTTCAGTTGACTCTATAATAGAAGCCGAACACGAGTTGTAAACACTTGCGGATCACTGACAGCGCCCTCTCAGAGCACATCCACTAACTATATCTTTGTCGACTTCTTTGACTGTTTCCGCAATTAATTACAGTTTTAACACTATTTATACGCGTTTTATGTCTTTTAGATAAGATTTTGCATTTCTTTCATAAACTGGTCGTAGGCGTCGTCCTTTGTCGGCGCGTTTAGGCCTGTGCTCTGACTACTGTTTGTATACTTTCGGAACTCCGTCTCAAAACCTGAGAAAATAAAGTGAAGTAAACATCGATCGGGACATCAATTTTGAGGGAAATACCTAATTTTTGGATCTGTTTTTTGGTTCCCTTCTCTTCCCGTTTGACTCGAAGGGCGACGGGTGTGAATCGGGTGGCGTCCGCCGAAAGGTTTCTTAGCTGTGGTTTGGCTTCAATGGTGGCCCTATCGGTGACAAAATGTGTTTTCTTGTCACCGCTTTTGGGAAGACTCGATGGCATTGTTGGGGGAATTACTGGCGGACGCATCGGAGGCATTGGTCGCGGCCCTAACATCCGATGTGGTGGCAAACCGGGTCTCATTGGTGGACCCATTCCTCCTCTTACTAACATTGTTGGCATATTTGAAGGCTGTCCTGTTGACCGTATGCTACCGGGTGGGGGCACTGCTCTAAACATCATCATTTGTGGAGGGAGTGGACCCGACGGCACTGATTTCGGACGAATTGTCGGAGAAGGTGTTATTGGACTTTGAGTTGGCCCAGAACTCTGACTTTGATTTGATGGCAAAGCGGGTAACGACTGAATCGATTGAATAGTTTGAGGAAAGCCTTCGTTCGGAATATTTGACGTCTTTTCCATTAATTCAATTTCTTTCAAAAACTCGTTTACATCCGAATCCTTTTCAATAGTTTCGTCACTAAATCGAATCCGTTTACTCCTTTCCCTTTCGTCGTCACTCTCTTCTTCTTCCTCTTCGAAGTCGTCTTCGACGTCACTTAAGACAGGAGGCGGACCGGGAGGTACTCCGGGCGGAGTCTTATGCTTTAAATGTGCTGACGATGTGTTCGGTCTCTTCAGAATTGACTGAGGATTCTGTCCGTCGCCCGAAAATAGGGATATATTAAAAGCGGGACCAACAGAGCTGCCGTCCAATGGGGCCGAAGGTAATGGAATGTCATCGATAGTGACTTCTTGAGCCGATTTGACCGCTTCGTAGAATTTAATCATTTGGTTTCGTTTGTGTTCGTAATCGGCTTCCATTCTCTTGAGTTCGAGAAACCTCTGGTGATCCTCTTTATTCTGTCCACAGATTAGTTAATCAGTTAATTAGTCTAAAAGAGGAAAGACATACATATAGTCTGCAGAGTCGATCCCACGTCTCCTTCATTTTCCTGCGCTTGTCTTTGAGGACCTTTTCGTTAAGAGGTGGGGGAGTCGTCACGTTGTACTCCATTTGATCCAATCTCTCCATATCTGCGATTATCTGAAACGGGTCTTTGCCTTTGAGGACAGCCGTTCGGACCAACAATCGCTGCTTTTTGTTCTGAAAGATGAGACAAATTTGTTAAAATTGGTGACAAAGAAGTGACTAATTGTCAAATGTTGTCAATTGTTGTCAAATGTCTAAAATCGGTACTTTTCTGAGTTCCCTTTTTCGGGCCTCTTTTCGGTGTTGATCCGTCGGATTCATATATTTGCCGCTTTTGGTCGTATTTATGGATCTTCGGCCCATTTTTGCTGATTTTGTCTAAACTTAGTTCAAATTATTTGAATAAAGCGATGGTTTTGTCGAAAATAAAATCAATTTTAAAAACAGAAAATCTTTTTTGTTTACAAATCAATCGACGCTTTCAATAATCAAAAACTTTCGCTATAAATGACGTCAAAGTTTTCCATTTGAATGGAGTTATTGGAGTAAGCTAGGTCATTCAATAGCTCATTCAATTTTTCACCTTTTCTAACATTTTCATTCATTATTTGATATTTAATAAGAAAAGACAAGAATTTCTTTCGTCATTACTTTAATATTATTTCAGACACTCATTGAATACAATATTTGAGATAAAAGTTTAAAATTATTGCACTTTTATTAGAATAATAATAAATTCGATGATTTGACAACAGTTTCAAATTAAATGACAAAAATAAGACAATAATCTCTTTCACAGATCAGTTAAGAACACAAATAGTCTTCTATTGCAATACTGAAACATTTTTGTCAGCAAATTGTTTCAAGTCATAAGTGATTTAACTGTTTAAGCAAATAGAACCAAGATCAAACTTAGCTCTCTTTATCCAACCTTTTGATCATTGACTAGAAAACTATTTTTTCAAACTTTGATCTCAAAATGTATTTTCAAATCACATGAAAAAGAAGCAAAAGATAAGAAATTTGAGATTCAACTGCTTCTGAATTATCTATTAATTAAGAGTTTGGTCCTTTTGTGTCCGCACCGGACTTATTCACACAAACTTATCATTTGGAAAAAATATAAAACCTTTTTGGTTCAAAACTTATGGTTATAAAAGTCCTGAGCAAAGAGAGTGGTATATAATCAACAGTTCAACAAATATCACAAATATCAGGTTCAACGGCACAACACGGCTTTGTTTAATAAATGTACCAGATCTCCTTGATTCAAAACAGAACTTTTATCACCAATCAATGCAATACATCAATTGATTTAAATGTTATAACAGAACAGAAGTGCCTTAATATCAAAGATTTGGTCCAATAATAAAATTTATGAATTGAATTAAAAACAATTTTTCAATAATTCACTTTAAATATGGAAATTATCGCAAATAAATAGAAGACTAAATTAATTTGAGGCAGATTTGACCAAGGTCACACATTTGGATTCAGCCAGAAATGGAATTTTACCTAAAATTCAAGGAATCACTAATTCTAGAGCTCACTCGGTTTCTAAACTCTGGCAATTAACCAGGATAATTCAGTTTTAAATTTTAAAATCATCTGCAGTAGTAAATAAAAGTTATCACTTTTGACTAAAATGCAACTAAAAATGGTCCTTGGTCAAAACCTTAATTCATTTAAAATTAAATCATTTCACAGAAGATATAAAATGGATTACTTATGGATAGACTCATTTATGGCTCATTGAAATGAGCATGGTAACTGGTAATTGGTTACTGGCTATACCCAGCCCTTGGAGTGCAGTCCTCTGCAAAGCTCTCACTGAAAGTCTGTTTGAGTAGATATTTGGGTTAAACAGAGTGTTGTCAGACATCCAAAAGTTTCTCTTAAAATAAATTATATTAAATAGAAATACAAAACAGGGATTAATATTATGTAATAATAAAACTAATTATAGAAATCATTTGAGCTTTGGTTCAATCGATTCAATCGAATAACAAAGAAATCAATTCTTGGACTTCACCGCTCCGGCTATGCATATAAGCGGTGGTCTCCCACAGCATGTTCACCAGTTTGACATTATCCGTCTCATTGAGGCAAATGTCTTCCGATAGGGGAGGGTTTAGTCGAAAGAATGGGACATCAATCTGTGAGCACCAGGCCTTCGCTCTCTCCACTACCTGTCCATCCGCCTGACACGCCTTAAATAAACGATTTCCCGGATTATATTAAGTTATAAAATATATATAAGAGGTATCACCTGTTCTACTAATAACTGAAAGAAAGCGGGCGCTTGCATTGCCATTCGGGCCACACCTAACAAATTCAAAACAATCGATAACAATATCAAAACGAGTCATCAGTTTATCAATAGGTATACCCATAACTGATGGCAAAGACATTCCGGACGGTCTATAAATATCAATGATTGGCACTTGTTTTATGGGTATGGCACCCGTTCCCAGAGAGATGACGACATCCAATTCGATTACTTCTGATTCTCTATTCTATAGATTAAAATTCAAAACAATTGAATCGAAATATCGGTTAAGACTTACCTTAACTTTAAGCGCTTTATTCAGTGAATGAATTTCTGTCAACGTATCTAAAGTGGGGTTATTTGAGATGAGACCCCCTTTTAGTGAACATTTAAATAATTAGAATTATTTATAACTTTTTATAACTTTGGTTACCGTCGAGAAAGGAATCCATTGGACGGAAATAAGTTGGCGCAGCACCAGAGGAACGGCCAGTCCTCCAGACTAACTGCTCATGAGGTTTAGGCATATCAGGGATGGGTTCGGGTCTGTTGACAAAACCCAAGATTTCATTTGGAGAGTCATAGTTTCGGAAGAGTTGTAAATCGGGTGGAAAACGGTCGGCAACCGTTGCTGTTATCATAATCCTGTCATCAATGGGTAAAACACATTGAAATACTGAATATTAGATAGACTGAAAATGACCTGGGCTTTTTAATATCACTCATCCGACTCTCCTCTCCCAATGCGTTCTGTAAAAAGCGCTCCAAAGGCTCGGAATCGTAAGGCCGGGAACCGTTAAATACTTTGTCTTTGAGTTTAAAGTAAATCTGACGGCACTCGTGAGCTGTTGACACAAATATAGAAATTTATTTTAATGATGAGTCACATAAATAAATGGGAGGACAGACCTGTGTGACCCATGGCTAAGAGTAGAGCTAATATTCCTCCGGTGGACGTCCCAGAGATCCAATCAAAGCATTCGCTTAATCTCTTACTTATCATTGTTTCTAAAACCCAAAGCATTTGTATGAGAATCAGACCCCTAACACCCCCTCCGTCTAAGTTAAGGACTTTGAAACAATTGGAGGCATTCGGTTCGAAATCCATTGACATTTGTTGAGCTCTTTTTCGACTGAGAGCCTCCTTAACAATACTTTCCCCCAAAAGTTCGTCATATAGTTTCACACTTCTCTTGAAGGGAGAACTCTCGGGAGGAATACCATTGAAATGACTTCCATTTGATTGGGAGCACCCGTCCGTACAATTGGAACGATTGACAGAACACCTCTGAGCGCCCACTGAATGCAATATATATAAAATTAAATCCATTTGAGGACTTCTTTTGGAAGAAGCGGCCAAATGTCTGGGAGTTTCTCCGCTTGAGTTCTGCAAATTGACGTCAGCTCCGAAAACAATGACCGCCTGAACCATTGACACCTGACCTGTCTTAACAGCCAAATGCAGAGGAGTGTTACCGTTGGGCCCTTTGGCGGACACATCGGCGCCATAACTGAGTAAAGTTATAACACACGAGAGTTTGATTCGGGCGACCATTAAGTGGAGGGGAGTCTCTCCCTGAAAGTTTCGGGCGTCGATATTACAGCCCATTTCAAGTAAGGGTTCAATACATTGAGGAGTGTTTGTCCAATGAAGAGGTGTTCCCCCGTTTTTCATGTCCTTAGTGTCCAATTGACTGAAAAGAGTTTTATTGTCATTCATTTCTCGGACTTCATTACGAGATTTGTCAACAATTGAGGCGCCGTTAGGGTCGGCGCCATTCTTGAGGAGCTCAATAACACACTCGGGTTTGTCCTTCTGACAGGCCAGGTATAGCGGCGTAAAGTTGTCTCTATTCCCCGAATTTATTAATTTAATTAAATTAATGTCATTTGAATTGTTTTGAATGGTTTGACATAATTTGGATAATATATCCCTATTAGTGGAGGCGGCGAAGTGGAGGGCGTTGTTCTTCTCTCTGTCCACTAAATCTAGTTTTGGGTTCAGGGCTAACACCGCCTGAACTGTGGCCAGATTTCCCTTTTTTATTGCGATGTGAAGCGGTGTTAGACCCGTTTCTGGACACTGTTTGTTGATTATGTCGACATCTGAAGGACCTAATTGTCTGAAGTAATCAATGTAACCGAAATTGGCGCAGACGTGGGCCAGACTAAGGCTCAGGTTTTCTCTCAAGTAGTTTGAAATCTCTTGTAATGATTCTGTGGTCAGGTTTTGAGAGATGAGGAATATTGAGGGCAACACTTGACTCAAACTTCGGAAGTATTTGTCGACTTCTGACCGGACTTTACATCGGATTATACTATAAAACCATTGAATCAAACATTCATTTAATTCAAAATAAATTAATTTTCACTTAAGTGAAGAAAATTTGGACTAAAAATTGTTGAAATTTAGATCAATTGGAAACTTGATTAACACAAATGAGGGCTAATTTTGAGGCAAATTAACTAATTTCGAGAAAATTAATTGAATTGAATACCTGTAAGCGGTTCTACTTTGAAGGTCTTTGAGGACAACTATCTCATAGGTTTCGTTGGCATCGGAGGTGCAGTTCGTGTAACAGATCAGAGGGTCTTCTCTGGCTATCACTTCATAGCGGGCGTAGTCCTCGGGCTTGACTTCGACCACTTGAAAGGGCGGGTAATCCGAGATATTTCTCGGATTCAAAAGATTCATGAATTTGTCAAAAAACATATTTCACTCGAGTTGTCGACAATTTTTCAGTAATTAGTCATTTGTTTTATGAATTGGTTTTTCATATAACAAGGCTTTCATTCACTCAGTTTTCATATCAAATATATTTGCGATTAATTTAATTGAAATCTCGACACAAATTCAAATCAATTACAAAAAACTATAGAAAAATAAACCCAAAAATCAAAACATTATTCAGACATAAATTACAACCGAATAGTAAACAACTGTCAGTTCTGATGAAACAAGTGTTGAGTCGATTGGCATTTGCCTTATTCACAAGCAATGATTGAATGACCATGCTCATTGGAATTATCCACTTCATTGACAACCATTCATTTATGTACACAAACTCTCCTTAAATTATAGAAATTCAGAGCTGAATAGGTCTTCCCTTTGACCCGAAATGATTCCTTCCAGATGAAAGAGAAATGGCATCTTGGAAATTATTACTAGATTGAGCTTGGTCAATTATTTTATTGAGCTTTTATTGAGAAATTTCAACAAATTTTTAATTATATCGAAAATATTTTTGTACGAAAATATCATTTAAAACATAAAAACTTTTTTTTTGATTTCGATTTACAACAGAACCGATGAAAAGCAAAATATATTCAAAACTCAATGAATTGATAAATAATTCTTCAGATCATTAGTTACTGACTTTTGATTCAATGAAATGAGATTTTCCTTAAATAATGAAAATACTGTTCGTTTGACATTTGACTAAAAATTTGTTTTCAAAGTAAAGTGGATTTTCTTAAATTTTCTCTGACTATGGTTTGAATAACTGATTGGAAGACTTCCTTTACATTACTGGTGTCGGTCGCGGTTATGAAATGAGAGTAAATCGTCTTATTTTGACCGCTGGTCGACGCCATTGAGTTGAACCTTAGTTTCAGAAATAAAATCAATTTAATCCCAATTTTATGAATCAACTCGAAGGACATACTTATGTTGAATGAAAAGGGCGGCCGCATCACAATCCTTGTCGGGACCCAAATATTCCGATACAAAGTATCGGAGCTGTCGGTCGGTAAACAAAATTTTTTCTCTGAAGAGATCCAATTTATTCAGAAATAGTAACTGAAAAATAATAAAAACGCTATAAGTTTTCATCAAAAGGACCCTCACTATTGAATAATGATGTAAACAATGGAATATTCTCCTCAACCCATTCAATAAATTCTCAATCATTTCAATAGAATTAAAGAGAACTAAAGTTTTCTGTCAATTGTTTGAGTACTTTGAGGTGAATATCCCGGACAGGGATGTAATAAATGATTACTCACTGTAGCAGTGGTTCTGAAACAAGAATTGTTGCAAACACTGGAAAACAATTGAAAGCTTTCTCTCAATCGGTTTTTATTGTGATCTTCTATTAAAGTCATATCGTATTCACTGATCGCCACAACAAATAGTAGAGCTCTCACGTCATCGAAACACTGAATCCATTTCCTTCGCTCCGATCGCTGTCCCCCGACATCAAACATTCTAATTAAGAGATCGTCGACTTTAAAGTGGGTTTCGACCACTCCTATAGTCCTAACTCTGGATCGCAACACATCTGTTGTATTCGGAATATATTTCTCTGAAGTAATTCGTTTCATATTTTTGAAAAAACTGTCAAACATTCAAAAATTGTTAGAATTTGCCGCAAATTATTCGTTAAAATCTGGAGACTCACTAAAGGGCGGAATCGTTGAGTTCGTATTCAAAACCTCTGCCGACCCCCTCTCGGACCCCTTTGTCGGCCCACAAGCTTTCAAGAGCTGAGACAATATTTGGCAGAAGTGTCGAGAAATCATCGAAATATGTATTAGAGTTAAGAAATTTTTGCGCCCATTCCTGACATTACATTCATTTTAGTTCAATATTCAAAACGATAACCAAATTATACCTTATTTTCTGGATTCTCGTAATTGATTTGCAAGAACCTCATCCCTATGAGAACATACTTCATCGATGTGACCAAATTGTCCAAAATTGTCATCTTTTTTATCAAATTAATTATTTTTGAGAAAATTAAACTCGGAATAAGTTAACTTGGAATATTATAAATTATTTATAATTTATAATCAATAATATGGATTCAATATTTGTAAGATAGCTAGGTTAACTTAATAGAATTTTCAGTGCTATTAAACTATTTTAAATTTGGTTCAAGAGAAGTATTTTGAATATTCAAAAATAAAAGCTTGGACCTATTACATTCTGGAATTGTTGAGAATAGGATATAGAAAATATTTATCAAGTTAGTTTAAGTGGGATTAAAATTGGGGTTTAATCTGAAAGTTGATTTGAAAAGCGAATGAATTGATACTCACCCTGTAATCCATGAGTTCTTGGTTGGAATATCCCTCGTTGTGAATAATCTTCATTTGTTTGACTAGAGTACTTTTGCCACTCTCTCCTGTGCCTAATATCAATATCTTTACGACATTTCTCTCCTGTTTCTCACATTCTTGTAATTGTTTATCGATTTCTTTACTTCTGATTAAAGAATTTTGTCGTTCATTGCTTTCAATACTCAAACAATTTCCCATTTTTTCGCATAAAACTCATAGTTTTCCACTAATATATCAAAAGTGTCACTTAATTCAGATTAATCTTGTTCAGTTTGAAGGCTTCCACTCTCGCAGGTCATTCAATTGCAAAGTAAACTCTTTTTTCCGTCGACTTCTTTCCGGTAAATAGTAATCTGAAGTAATTATTGTTAATAACTATAATCAGTATTTCCTGTTTTAGACAATTATTTTGATATAATCTAAACATATATGAAGTCTAAAGAAGATTAATATCAATTTGAGTTTCATCTAATTTATCCATTGAGGACAGGATAGGGCAAAGAACTTCTCATCTATTAATATTATTATTTTATCAAGCTATTTTAGAACTGATATTCAATTCAATTCAATAAAATTATTAAATAGACTGCATTTCATAGTATATTTGAATTTGAATTTGAAAAGTAGATGAAAAACAATATTTGTTTTAAAAGTAGAGGAAAATCAAAATTTCAAATATTTAGAGAAGTGATTGACTAAAACTCAAACACGAAAAGTGAAAGTCGAGTGAAATAAACAGAAATTAAATGATCTTACTTTCAATCCTTTGTTAAAAAGCGAAGATTTGATGTAAACGAGTAATCGATGTGTAATGAGAGGCTATACACTGGTTGTGCCTATGGTTGTGCTGATCGGTTGTGCTGATGGTTCCAGTGATGGCTCAACTGATGGTTTAGGTGTTGTTTTGCGCTGTTTTTGTGTCTTTAGTTTTAAAAATATCGTTAAAATTGCTTACAAACTGTTGAGAGAGTGTGACTGCCCTCAAGATATTTACTGTCAAATAGTGAAGACTATAGTGAAGACTGCAATTCATGTTTAAAGAGAGGATGAGTACAGCGATTGGTCACATAGACTGCTTTGCCTTGACTTTTGCCTAGAGTTCAAACGTGTTCGCAGTTCTCTCCTCACAGAGGAGTACTTCAAAGCTATTTGAAAAACAGTGTAAATGTTATGAAAGAAAGTCTGAGACTATATCCCGAAGGAACGGACCATTAATTTGTAAATTCCTCTTCACTTCACTTGTTTGTAGACTTTTAGGCAAAACCTACTAATCATTCAATAGTTTACTTATAGTGTGTTATTGAGATTTTTTTGGACTTAGCCTCTCATTAAGAGGCGGGTCGTTAGGGGTTTGCTTAGGGTTTGCTCAGTCTTTGATCGGTTCCGAATAAATTACTGGATTTCAATTAAAATTCTTTATTTCTTTTGTTAAATAAAATAAATTACAAATATTTTATTGAAAAACTAATCCAAATATTCACTAAAATACTTGACATATATATTAATCATTTAATAATCTATTAATTGACGAATATTTTTCTCAAATGATCACAAAATCAAATCTATTTACACCTAAAACTAAAAATAGAAATTACAAGATTCAAATCTACAAGATTTACTTGAAATTATCTAACAGAATTACAATCCAACAAGATAATCAGTGTTTAAAATTACGAAAAATGATCTATCAAGATTTTTCTTTTGATTTTCCAGGATTTTTATTATTAAAAGAATTTCTGAGAAAATCCCACTTTTATTTTGAGCCAAATTTTATGACAAAATAATTAAAAAGTTGTAAAACAATGTAATTAATTGTCAATTAATTTGAGTGAAAAATATATTTCGATGAATTCATTCTTCAATTTATCACTTTTTATGATTCAATGTTTGTTTCATTAAATAAAATTTTACAAAATTTAGACCATTTGTTGATATTTGTCTCAACTCTAGTGATGAGCTTTTCTTTCCAGAAGTGAGTCCTTCTGTCGACCACTGAATTGGTTTGAATGCAGTCATTACCACCGAATTCGCAAACCCTGTAGTGATGGAGAATCGCAAGCTTTGGGTCGATATTAACCATCAACTTTGTTGGCAGGAATTCCCAAACGAAATGATTTCCCATTTCGACCACATTCTCGGGGATCACAATGCACTTGGATCTCTGTTTGTGTATGTTCAAATCACTTTTTCGACGCGTTTTGAGCAAAGTTGTCAACGGATACCCAATTCTTTTCGCTACCGATTTGTCGTCAGCCCATTGAGAGTAAAAGAATGCGTTACGAAAAGAATAGGCGCCAGTCCTCTGACTATTCAATTTAGACATTGTTTTAAGCATTGATAATAAGTTTGAGTGTCTGTAAGGGATAATCAGTTCGTCGATGTCTATCATCAAAACGTATTTGAATCGACCCATTGTCCGATAGAGACAGTCATTGAGAGCGGCGAATAGGCCTTCGGTTCGGATCTCCTTTTGAGACTTCATATTGAGATTCCAGGAGAGCATCGTTACAATCCCTGAATCGATATACTCCTGCAGAACGCAGTCGACATCGGGTCCCATCGTATGGTTGTAGAGCACGAAATGTGTGACTCCAAGAATGCGATTCATTTCAATGAATTCAATTAAATTCAATACTTTGTTGTATTCGTAGTGCAAAGGCTTAACACAAACAGCGATATTCTCTTCAATAGATTTATCGTTTAATCTGTTTTTCTTTCGCGGATTTTTATGAATCAGAAGTCGATTCGAAGGCATTAAAATTTCTTCGTTGACTTTAGAAGTAGTTTTGGTTTCTCTGATCACAACAGAGACCGCGTCGGGAACGGGTGAGCCATTCATAAGGGGACAGAGTATAAAATAGGCACTATATTTGAGATTCCAATTCTCGCGAATCAATTTATTGATGGCATTAACGATCGTTGGAGGATAGGTGTGAGCGAACCACAGCTTACAATCTAAACAATTAACGGCTCAGACATTGCAGACATTCCTTCCTTATTGTGATTCTAATCAATACTTACAGACTTTCTCTTCAGTTCTAGTCTTTGTGGCGGCAATTATTCTGATGTAAGTGTTCTGGGCATTTCTGTCGTCATAGTAAGCAGAGAATACAAAGAATTTGTGCCGGGAGTGCGACACTTCCTGCCAGTGATCCTTTTTTGTCAGTTCCCAAAAGTAGTCATTTATATCATTTGAATTACTTTGATTTGATTCATTCGACACAATATCGAGGCTATAATCCGCCGAATCTATTATTCTTTCCAATTCTTGAGCTATTTTTGGAGGAAATATGATTTCCTTTTCGCTATTTTTTCGTCCAAAGAGTCTAAATCTGCCTAAAATTCCGTCGTTTTTTATATCAATGAACTCATTATTGCTTTTCTCGACCGATAGTATTTGCAAAATAATCATCAAAGCAAAGAATATGGCGAATACTAGTGCTATGTAAAGGGATCTGTTGCTACCGTTGCCTTTGTTTGCAGACTTACTATTGAATAAGTAATGTAAGAGTTTTGCGGGTTTTACTCCTCTTCTTCTAATCATTTTTTCAGTCAATTTTTTAAGTCATCTGAAAGTTATAGAAATGAAATGTCATATATTTTAACCACATTTTTAATCAAAAGAAATATATTATCCAATTTTGAAACAAAACTTCTGATAAATAAATAACAAAATATAATATAAATCTTTTTTTTATGGGTTAAAAAAATTAGTATTTGTTATTCTCTAACATTTCAGATGGAAATAAATTGACCTCGACTTCAAATAACATTTGCCAGAATGTGTTGGCCGTAAAGATATGGCCAACAAAATAATAAAACGATTTCAAAGAATCGCTTTATGGAAGGTTAAGCCCATTTACTATTGTTTGTCAGGTGCAACAAATATCACAGATGTTGGCAAATAGTGTCCATTGAATTGTTGTGAGAATGCAATTCTCGTTTCTTATTTGCATTCAAACTCTCTAAGATTTCACACTATTTTGACTTCAGTTATTTAATGTATCATGTTGAATTATGAATTTGAGTTATCAGGATCTATATTTTTCATTAAACCTATAAATATATACATAATATAGTATACAGCACATTTGATAATTTACTCGAAATAACCCGATCATTATGAAATCATATTTTTTTATCCCAATAAATTCAATGTTTCACCAAGAACATTGTTTAGAACAGTGTTTCTTAAAAACTTTATCTTCGTTTGTGTCCAATTATTTGTCTAATAAATTATTCAAAATCAAGAGATTTCTAAAAATATGTGAACCCTTTTGTTATTGTATTTATTTGATCTAAATTTAGGTCAAAAACAAATCAGAGATAAACTAAAATCGATTCAAATGTTTTATCGATTACTTACTAACAGATGAATAAACATTTTCTTTCTGATTAAATATATTTTCGCTTAACTTCCACTGAATCTCGGATTTCCCTCCAATAATCAGTTATTGATTCAGTAATTGAACCTTGTTAAATATTCAAGCCTTTAAATCAAGGATTTCTAGAGTTGTTTGAACTTTATAATCGATTGTAAATTCGTAAAGCATGGAACAGCCCTGGTTAAAAAAAACACTTATTCAAATAGGTTTTAGAAAGCGGGGATAAATATCAAGACATTGATAAACTGAAAAATATAAGATTATCTTGAATAACTGACCAAGTAGGATTAGATTAGAAAAATATAAATAAAAGAAATATTATTAACTTTAAAATCTATGTTTTGAAAGATTATAATATTTTATAGATATTCGGGAATATATTATATGAAAATATGTATTACGAAAATAATTGAAAATAATTTACCCCTTTCTTTGTGAAGTCATTTGATTGCCATTAGATTAATATAACACTTATTTAAGTAATACTTAGTTATTTACTTCACTACTTTTACTAAAAACAAACTAGATAAACGCAAAAATCCTTCATACTGAGCAAATATCTGTCGTGATAGATTTAACCTGGTCTAATTAAAAACGTCAAATTTCAGATAAAATAAATAAAAGCTAACAAATTGGTGGCATTTTGAGCTCAGTTACAACAAAATTGAAAATCACATCATTGAGTGGGAGCTCTATTCAACTGATGGCGATTGGAAAAGGATTTACTCAATGAGATGAGTCTCTGATAGCGCATGACTTGTGCCGTATATTTCATGTACTGACTATTGATTACTTTTCATCGACTTTCAAATGTCGAATATCTATGTAAGAGATTCGATCGATATCTTCTGATTTGCATTTTGTATATCACCCGAAACCGTTTGAAAATAAACACAAAATTAATTTAAATTTTCGATAATTTGTTTTAATTTGTCAAAAATCAAATGAAATTATAGGATATTTGCGTTCAAAATAAATACTGAATTAAATCAAATATATTTGAATTTATGGATATATTGACAAACATTTAACAATTATTAATCAGAAATGAATCGATTAGGATATGATTGATAATTAAGAGCACATTCTATTCGCACAAAATTGTTTAAATGTTTTTTTCAGTCATAACTGTAGAGAATATTAGCTCTGATTTAAATTAAAATTAAATTCGAGTCAATACTGAATTTAAAATCAAATGTTTTACATATTATTCATTCACTTGTAATACAATCTCTGGTTCTCTGTTTCAGACAAAAATCATTTTAAGGAAAAAATGTGAGTTTGGAGAAAATTAAACACAACTCAACTTAGTTCTAATAAAGTGAACTATGCAATTTCACAAGGTAATGTGTTCACAAATTCCAAAAATAGTCAAAATAAGAGAACTTATTGCTCACATTTTACTTGATTTGAAAATAATAATCATATTATAGCTTTAGTTCAATACTTTTCACTAACAATATTTGAATAATTAGTCGATATTTTGGGTATCGTTTAATTGAGTGTCTGTTTTCACATTTATATTATTTGCGTCCCTTTTATGCCATTCATTGAGTTTGAAACACAAAACAAAACATTTTCCGAAACATTTCTATGGATAGCCTCAAAACTATTGCATTGAATTCGTTTAACAGACAAAATCAAGATTAATAGGTAGGGGCCGAGTAATTGATGCCGCCTCCCATCATCTGGTCTTGAGGCATGTTTGTAAATGGATTCTCCTGGTAAGTCGGCTCTTCAGTGGCCCCGGAATATGCTGAATATCCAGCGGCTGCGTCTTCGTTTTCAAACCCGGTTGCAAATTGTGACATATCTGTGCCCTGATTCCAACGCAAATATGCGAAGTAAGCGCAGCCAGCCTTCAATCAAACCATATCCATATTAATAAACAAATAGTAACACAATTAGAAGAGGAACTGACCCACGAAGCGATTGAAAAGAAAGAGAAGGCGATGGCAGCTCTGCAACTATTGATTCCTTCTCCATAAGGGGGCCAATCAGACTTACCCCATGAAATGCCCAAATAGGCGAAGCATATCAGGAAAAGTGCGGCCCAGACTCCTATTACAGACATGTTTTATAATTTATTGATTAAACAAACATTTGATAAAATATTAACCGGAAAATCCCAAATCGAAAGCTACGACACGACGTCTTATTTTAACGCTCGAAAGGTTTTGAAATAATGCCTCCAAAATGAGAAAAGCTATTGACGCTAAAAAGCCAATCAGTCCCAGTCCTGAGCCTAGTCTACAGGCGTTATTATCCTTGTTGTAAAGACATTTTTCTATTTTGCCCTCTTTATACCATCCTTTCGCTGATATACAGCCGAAAACAATTACTGAACACAACTGTTGGCGAAAAACATTTGATTAAAACATTAAAATTAAATGAATAGCAAAGCGATGCCCGAAATGATACTTCACTGCAAAACACTTACACTTACCGTATATGTGATTCAATTCTAACAATTATTTGATTATAACCTTTGATTAAATTTGTTAATAAAATTGATTCAAATAACTAAAATATTGTTTACAAAATGACCTTGTTCATTTACAAATAATAGTAATTTATAAATAGTAATAAATTCGTTAGTAATTGGAAGCACTGACCCAACAAATGAATCGGAGAATAACTTGTGGTCTCATAACATATCCGATCGGATCAAAAGCCGAGCCTTAAATATGTATTAATTTATTAATTTCTTAATTTAATTTATATATGAATTGATGGAAGACAAGTCATACCCGCTTTTGCGGCTCCAAACGCTGCGTTCATATTATTCATTGTATTTGTATTTAATCCAATCCTTTATCTAATTATTATATTTAATTTTTAAATTGATTTTCATTTAATTTTAATCATAAATTCTGTCAAATATTAGGAATATTAATAATTAAAATACAAATACAATCGTTCATAGCATCGACTGTTTCACCAAATATGTGGTAAAATAAACAACTTTTAAGCGGAATTTTCCAAAAAATTTCCAGCAATAAAGATAACCATAAAAACTATTATCTAAATAATATATCAAAGAGTTGCATGTTTACTAATATCCTTTTAGTGAAAAAATGAATTCAATTACTCTCCAATCAAAACAAAATGATTTTATTATTCTTTTAAAATTTTAAATAATTGGTTTAATCTTTTAATGAACTAAATATTAATATAAACAATTAGAAACTCATAATCACCAATTTAAAGATGGATTATAGAACATTTGTTTCTTGCTAAACTAGTATTTCCAATGAAATTGTCTCGCGTTGATTAGCTTGGATATTCAATGGCCACTTGATTGGGAAAATTTCAGTTATATTTTAAGGTAAGTTTCGGCACTTATGCAACACTAGTTTTATGACTGCGAGTGCGCATCTCTGGAGAAGAGGTCTCCAATCAATTGATTTCGATTCACAAAATAAATGTTTTATTTTGAAAAATATAATCATTTTTACAACCATTGAGTGAAAGTCAGCGGAAATCAAACAAAACTCTTCCGATAAACAAATATTTAAACCATAAAAGTGTATGACTTTCAAAATGTTAGACAAAAACAGATTATTGATTGAAAACCATTTTTGCAAATCATTCATAAATTAAGAATTTTTCTTAAATTAATTATAGAAAAACGAGAACAGGATTTCAGTGTCAATGGGCTGACATGTGATGGGTTTGGTCTTTACTGATAAGGACTTGTCTACACTTCGGACAAATGACAAACTCATTAGAATTACAATCGTTTAGTAATTTGGATCCCTTAGGAATGGCTCCCTTTGTGTTCTTCAGCTCCATTTGTTGGGCTTTTAATAACTCATTTTGTTTTGTAATATCCGGTAATAACACTAAAAGTTCGGAGAAAACCGCCGAAAACTTGTTTCTACCGAAGATATCAATACATTTCTGGAAGTATTGCTCTCCGTTTATCATCGATTGGCGGAACTGTTTGGACGCCTCTTTGAATAACAAGAACTTCGAGCGATCGGACAGAACGTCGTCGACTTTCCTCACCAGAGATTGGTTTCGTTCGTTGAAATCAATTGGATTAATATAACAGAACTCATTTGAATTGAAATTTGAGTCTAAAAGCTGTGAATTATCACCGCTTGAGGTACTTATTACTTGTTGTGCGACAGAACTCAGCGATAAATTTGAACTCTTCTTCTCAAATGAGAGACCGGGCGGAGGGTTCGACGCCATCGGTCGCAGCACAGGTTTGGTCACAGGTTTGGCAGTAGGAGTGGTCGTCGTTTTCTTCTTTCTGTTTACTTCAAGAGATGGAAACTCTTCGAAATTGGAAAAAGGCTTAACAGGATTGTGATTCTGAGGACCACCCTTTCCTTTGGTCTCATTGTTCAACGGTTTGGATTCAATTTGGGCCGAATTACTCCATTCAATGATCGGTTCATTATTGTGGTCTTTATTGTTATTAATATTATTTGAAGTCTGAGTCGAATGACGAGAACTTTTCTTTTTGGTCACCGGAAGGGATGGAAACTCTTCTCTGTTATTAACCAAAGGCTTGTTTACTATTTTTTGATTCTGTGCCGGACTTTTAGCCGTGGCGTCGATTAGATTAATATTTTTCCTAACATTTTGCTGGGCTTTTGAAATATTCGAAGGTTTTTGTTTCGCTAATTTGTTGTAAGAAATAGTATCGGAGGCATTGAAGGCAACCCCACGGGAACCCCCGGGAAGTGCAGGAAATTCGTCGTCGTTTCGCGTATTTAATTTCGGATTTTTCGATACATAAACGCTATAAGAGTTTGACTTTTTGCTCGGTTTTGTCGACTCTTTGGAATTGTTTGGTTTTGTTGTGACGGCAGTGGAAACGGGGCTCGAATTCGCGCAAAGGGATGGAAAGTCTTCAGGTCTGGGCGGCTGAACGGGACCAGAGTTTTGAGCGGAAGAGTCTTCATTATCGATGTCTGAATCATCGGTAGTGTGTTCTCTGATTTGGGGATTTCTTCGCATTTCTTTCTTTATCTGTTTCTTAGTTTGCTGTCCATTATCCAAATGACCACTTCTTTGACGAATAAACAGATCCAATGAAAGGGTCTTTGCCTTCTTTAGGTCCGATTTACTCATATTTTGCGAATGGAATTGTGTGATATGGACCTGGAGGTCGATCTCACTTCGGAAGGCATTCGTGAATTTCTCCTCCTGAGAGTCACACTCTTTGCAGAGAAAGTGTTCAGAAATGAAGTGATCCCTCAAAGCGCTGTAATCCCCATAAAAGTGACTAAAACCGGACGGATCGCAGAAATGACAGTAAAAGTGTTCTCTTCTTAAGTGTAAGTGAAGGTCCTCTTCGTCCACATATCTCTCATCACAAAAGGTACAGATAGGGTGTCCCCTATGGCTGGTCTCATCGGGATCTCCAGTTTTGCGATGTCGGGCCAACTCTTTTCGTGTATAATATTTCCTTTCGTGAGTAAACGACTTGAGATTAGCCACACATAAGTCGCAGAGAAACAACTCGTGTTCCTTCCTATCGGTTCCAAACAATTGTCAAAACAAACGTTGATTTGAATTATAAGACAACTGAACAGACCTGAGATGAGTCGTCAAATCATGGATCGTCTTAAAGGGGGGTCTATTCCTGCACTTACGACAGGGATGTTCCAGGAGTTTGCCGTAAGCCTCCAAAGACTCTTCGTCTTCAAAATAGATGCCATAATCGTTGCGATACAAACACTTCTTGAGATCGAAGTCTTCAAACTTTTTATTCTTATAATTAGTGAACACAACCTATGGATGAGTAGAGGCTTAGAAGGGATCAAATAAAAGTGATTCAGTACTTCATCCAATTGCTGTCTACAAATGGGACACTCGTTCTGTTTGCAGAGGACTCGCATTCTTGTGGAGCACTCGAAACACACCCAATGATCACATTTGCCGATCGCGAAGATCCACTTCTTGTGGTTAGAGGAGACCTTTTGACAGCACACCACACATATTACACTACTTTCGTCACTCATTTTCAATCCAATACTCCTATTGATTAGAATCAAAACAATTGATTAGAAACTTATCTCGATTATTATTATGGTTCTGTCTGGCGTTTCTAGAAATAAGTATCAAGGTAAACAGTTATCATTGAAAAGTCTGAGATCTCATTGAAAAATAGCCTAAAATCGATTGAAATTCGTGAAAAAATTAAATAAAAGCTTAAAATTTAGATTAACTTAAATAAAATCAACAAATGTTTGGCGACACGTTTACAGCGTTTCGCTATAAAAACGTTAAATACAATGAATTAATGACTGATTTGTAATTATTTATGACATCATATGATATCCGATTCAATCACTACTCCATTGCAGACAGACTTCCATTCATTGAAATTTTAATTTTTAAATTTAACGCTATTTTACTCACAATTAGACTCCGGTTATGTTTGAAATAAAATACTATTCAATTGTTTTGGGAAAAAAATATAAACAACTGATGGAAATGAGTCCAAATTCTGACCAAATCTACCAAAAAGTCAAAAACACATTAGAGTTCACGTGTTGTCAATATTCAACATTTGGCATATTTTTAGCGCTATTTTCAAATCAGGATTTCAATTGCCCTTGCTAGTTGCACTGGGGGTTGATATACTACCCTTTCAGTCCAAATTATGGCTTCGCTATGAATCAAATCTATTAATTTCGTGTATTTTAAGCAAATAAGAAAAATATAAAATTTGTTTTATTTAATCCTGTTATTATTTTCTATCTTTTTACTTATTTTCTATCTTGGTCAAAAGTAACCACATGTAATTATATTCTCATTAGTGGAAATCGACCTTTTTAACATTCAATATTTACCACTTTGATTTAGCATGCTGAAATTTAAAAAAAATGCTATATATTTGTATGGAATTATTCACTTTAGAAATAAATGTATTTTTCAGACTTTTAATGAGTTTGTGCTCTAAATATAGATTTCGTGAAAAGTGTGTTAAAACAACTTTCTCGACGTCTCTAACCTGAAAGCAGTCAAAATAAATTAGTTGAACCGTTTCAGTCATAGGTGGAAATCACAATCTTGGTCAAAATAATAAGAAAACTTAGTCTTTGGCTCATATTTTTGTTTGTTGTTTGGCGAGAGCAGTGTATACCTGAGTGAGCGGTCAATGTCTTCACGATTTTCTTCACAATACAATCATTTTTTGGGTCATTCAGTTGATCCAAATTTTCAAAGAAGAGCAACGAGTTATTCAATGGAAAAGTTAAACTCAAGTCTCAACTCAGATATCAATAAGACTTCAAAAGTTTTTTAGTCTTCAGAGAAGTCCTGTCAAACCATACAATGTCTGAATATTTGCTTTTATTAATAATTTCTGTTTTGTCCGTCAATTGTAAGCATTTTATTTTCAATTGAAACTATTTTTAAGTATTGTATTTGGATGTCGAGGTCAATCGAATACGAATTCGAGTATAATTGTGGCCAACGATAGCGCTTCCAATGCAACCAAAATGATTGTAATCGAGTTCGTCAACGGAATGGGAAGAGCTTTACAACAGTTGCTGTCTTCAAACTCATTCAATAAGGAACCGGTTGTTTTCATCTTTGATTTTAACGTATTTTAAACACTTTTTCCCAAATCAGGCAAATGACTCGAATTCAACACAAAAACAAGAAAACTATCGAATCGAAGGCCAAAAACTGAGGGAAGAGATCATCAAAAGAGTTAATAATTTGCAAACAATTATAGGCACTGCTATTGAAGTCTCAAAAGACAGAAGGGATTTGATTTCTAAAAGGATCTTGGAACAGGCAAACACTCGGTTGCAAGGCGCTAAGGACAGAGCTGACAAGATTCTGAGTGAGGTAAGTCAATTGTCTATATTTGTTTACTTTTCTTTAACTATAACTCAGTTGCCGATTGCATAATTTGCCCTGTCCACTCTCTCATCTTTGATCTAAAAATTGACAAGGGCACCCAATGAACTCCTGAGAAATAAGTGGGGTGGAATTTCATTAGTAAGCATCTCAAACTTTTATCTAGATAACTTTTTCTCCATCGGTATAAATGAGGGGAAAGGGATGAAAAATATTTCATATCTTTTACAATATATGATTAGAAAATAGATTATATGATTCAATGGTTTGTTATTCTCATAGAAATTGTTTTCTTTGAATTATTGTTTAACTTATTTAACGCTAATATTTATCTGAAGCCACACAACACTGAGATTGCGGTCAAAACTTTGAGAACAATCAACAGTGGGATTAACCACTTGTCCACATTTGTCAACACATTGTTGGGAAGGGTTAACATTTCCATCAAAGTCGATGTCAAAGAGAAGCCAGAGATTGAAAACATTAAAAAAGTGTGATTTTGTTCGCAAATTTGGTCTCAATTCCAGAATTTTTTACAATTCAGTCGATTTAGAGATAAGAAAATTAAGATCAGAATCAAATGACTTTAATTATACACATATTTATTGATTATTAAAATGAAATTTTGATTCAAAAAGAGGTCAAATAATTAAAATAATCCAAACATTTGATTATTATTATTATAATTAACTTAATTTCGATTCACAATAATTGACGAAATATTGAATCAGGAAATGAAAAGTTTTTTCAATGAATTGTCGCACAGAATATATTTCAATACAATTAATCCAATTATAAGATGTTTTTGATGTAAATAACTATAATTTTAAATGAATTAAAATTAGTTTAAACCATATTTTTGTCGGACAAAGTGAATGGCGTCTTCGAAATCTTGGATAAGTTTGTCGCGGAGTTTGCGATGTCTTTCAATCAATGGTCTGATTGTTTCCTCGATTTGTTTCAAATTATTGAGTGAGTGCTGTAGTCCTTCCATTTGCTGCCTATCCTTACTCTTTTTCAAAGCGGCCAACTTTTTGTCAGCCGCATCCAAGAGCTTATTGTAATCAACATTAACCTGGTCTTCTCTTTTCTTGAATTGTTTGTCCTCTTCTTCTTCTTTTTTCTTTTGATCTTCTTTTTCATCAAAAAAATTTGAATTCAGTTGATTTTGATCAACACTTTGTGTCTTCGCTGACATTGGAGTTAAAGTTAGTAAATGACCTCAAATAAGAAATTACTTACTCTCTGAAGACAACCAAACAATGAGAAGAGAGGCCACAAAAATATACTTCATTTTAGAATTTACGACAAAAAAGATATTTCTTGAATAGCGATAAAAAATTGTTTTCAATTAAAACGAAAAAACTTACTTTGAATTCAACTCTTTATAATAAAAAGATAAAACTGAAGGAAAATTATCAGAGCAAGTCTGTGAGAAATAGTCCAGATGACAATCTCATCACAATTATCACCATTTTATTTGAATTAATTCTTGTTTGAAATAATTACAAATATAAGTTCAAAATATCGGTTGTTTATTAAACTAACAAAAAAGTTCACAGATGTTCAGGGTGAACTCGTTTCATAAATATTAATTTATTACCAAGCAACAAATCCTATTAAATAGATCCAACTGACAGTTAACCATAATTTTTGATCAATTAAACAAATAAACGATTTATACATATATTAAATGATTTAATTTATTTGAAATACAATCAAAAACTTTAACAAATGTTATAATAATTCAATCAAAACAACGAAAATTCCGTTTCATATGATATTTGTCTAATAAATAATAATAAATAGTTTTAATCATAATTGACTTGGAGTTTGTCTAAAAAGGAAATCACAATAATCGAGGCAAACGTCGAGTCATTCAAAGCTCGTCTTTATTCCTAGAAATCACTCCCTTTGAGTATTTCGAAGATTTTTTCGTTGTTTTAGTTTTGACTTTAGTTTTAATCATTTGATTATCACTTCTATTATTGTTTAATGTCTTATGATTTGAGTTATCGTTGAATACATTCAAAAAGGCATTCATTCCCTTAGAGTCCAAACCATTGGTATTGTTATCAGAATTGTTTAATTTGTCGATAATTAATGTCTTAAGTAATGAACTTTTCATCGAATTTCTCTTCAATTTTCTGATCGAAACAATCAATTGATTTGAAAGCGTTTTAAGATCTTTTAGTTGGGATTTGGTTTTTGTCTTTTTTAGTCCAGATTTAGAAATTTGGAGAATTTTTTGTCGAACTAAAGACAGTTCAGTGAATCTATTGTTCAAATTCCTGAATATAGACCGCGAATGAGAATAACTTAACTTAAGATTATTCAGAAGACATTTTCGATGACATAATTGAAGAGATGTCTGCAGACGAACGCTCGACTGGGAGTGCCTTAACACAAATTCAACTAAACTTGTGGTCGTTATCGGAGTATTCGATGCAAACAAAATACTATCCGTTTTCCTGAGAATAAAAAATTAATTTTAGTTTAAATTATTTTCAAATTCAAGTCAAAGAATTGAAACCTTTTTGCGGGAAAAAACATAATCGTTGGGTATCTGCAAAAAATTGGATCAATTGTTAGCAATTATAGACTAAAAGTGCACAGAATAGTGGACTAACCTATCGACGGTGTACTCCCAGGGAAGATCATTGGAGTCTCCATTGATTCTGAAGAAGGAATAAAAATTTCAATCATTGAACACAAATATTGATTTATTGTCAAACCGGGTGAAGACAACGCCATTGATGTGACTGAAAATTCGGGCCACTTCTAGGTATATGTGAGCAACGGTTGAGCAAAAGCCACACCACTGGGCGTAATACATGACCACTACATCTTTGCTCGGGTCCAACACTACCCGAGCGAATATATCTGAGTTGAGTTCGGGAACGCATACAACTTGTCCGCTATTATCTGAAAGACACGAACCGGAAGTGGACGGAACGGAACTACTTTTGAGAAATCGGGGCAAAGACTGTGTCGTAAAGTTCTTAATAAACTCAACAAAACTTCTTTTGCTTATAGTCTGTGATTCACTCAATTGATTGGTTAAGACGTGAATACTTTCAGTCGAAGAGTCGATAATCACACCGACTGTGGCGTGAGTTTCGTTAAACACATCGATTCCAATGTTTTCAGCAAAATATGGGAACAGAATAGAGTCTAAAGCAGCGAATCTGAGCGTACGATTGGCCCGACAGGAGAGTCCAGTGAAGTTAGCCCTCCACCGTTGGGTGCCTTCAGAGCTGTCCGGGAAATTCAAATCACTGTATTTGAGACCCAAATTGAGTCGATGGCAATGTTGTAGTTCCGAGTCCTCAACCATTTTGGTTATGGTTTCGTCAAAATTCTGAGCATTTGAACTCTGGTCAACACTCGAAAGGAAATACTTGTCATCCAATTGGTTGTGTGAGGGGTGGTTACCCGAACAGGTGGTCACAATTCGGTAATAAGAGGTGTACTTTGGTTGATATGAAGACTTGATTTGATTGCAAAACTCTGCGGTATTGTTGGCACTGTTGGGGTCAAAGTCATTCAAGAATCGGGAGGCAGTGGCCAAACAGTTGAATCGCTGGCAATTGGCCGGACATTTGGCAAGACTTATGTGAACACAAGCCGTACAAAAACACTTCTTATCACTGCCTTTACTGGAAGGTCGCCACCGAACCGCTTGTGAGTGACAACAAGTGTCGGCATCGACTACAGTCTTCTTCGTCGAACTGATCTCCGGAACAATAATGGGTTCTACCATTTCGTGACATTTCTCTTCTAATTCCATGAGTTTCTCTTCCAAGAGATGTCTTCTAAGAATACTTCTGTGAATCACTGACCGAATAAGTGGAGAGTTATCGCAGTTATTGTAATCCATAACCACTTCCCTGAGCTGTAAATCATAAAAACAGATTAATCAAAGAATTCAAACGAAAAAGGAGTCGATTACTGACGACATCGAAATACGGAGAAATCCCTAAAACAAAACTTCTTGGAGTAAACAAAATAAATGTGGGATTCTTAGTGACGATGTCTGAGAGAAGACTACTTTTGATGCCGGATGGGGTCAACCACCGCAATGTAGACGTCTGTTGAACCCGACTATAAACCCAACTCAGAATTGTTGCCGATTTGATAGCTTTGGTGCCGTAGTGTTCGGTGGAGTTCCACAATAATAGAGTCAAAGTTTGTGGCTTTGCGAGGGATAGCTTCACAGCCACTCTCTTACTCGATATCACACAATAGCAGACTGTTCTCCAGGGGTCGGAGGTTAAGGCTTTGACAGCAGTGGAGAAAAACTGTTTATATCCCGGGGGTTGAGGCGATTCATTGAAGTCGAAGAATCCGATCAAAATGGCCTGAATTTGAACAAACTTTCAGACAAAACAATGGAAAAATTTCTTCATTTACGTCATGTTTTGCCCTCAGGTCGAGGAGATCGCCCTCATTCTGGACTGGAATCACTGGATCCAGAAGGTTGTCGAGGAACGGGATAATATAGCTAGCAACAATGGGGCCCTTGTATTCGACTTCACCGGCCATCCGGACGTGTGCCAACATTATTGGATATCTTCTCAGGTTATAGTACTGCCGGCACTGACCCTCCGGCCACCAACAGTTGATGGCAGCAAAGAATATCTGTTGGATTAAGACATTGAATTCCATTAAATTATTACTTAGTTTAGAGACAAAACCTGATGTCTGTAGTGTTTGGCAACGGTTTCGAACTCTTTCTTTACTCGAATACATTCTGAATCCCAGGGGGCGTCTGATTGGGGGGGTATTTCCAATTAGAGATCAAACCAAATATTTTCAATTCAATCAATTATTTACAATACATAACAAAAGAGACGTCACTCTGAAGGGCCCGAAGAGAGAGTTCCTTCAGATCTCCGAACTCGTAGTCAACGATTGGCACCAATTCTTCGTCGAAAAATTTGGTCGGAGTTTGAGGTCTTCGAGTGCGAAGTGGACTGAAAAAGGGCTCAAATTTTAATACAAAAACAAATATAAATTTCATTCAAAACTTCATTAAATATTTAAAAACATTGCTTAAAAACCAAGAATATGTCCTCACTCATTAGCCACGGACTCATTCATCAGTGATAAAAGTAAGAACTCAAATAGTAAAGACCAAAGTTCATACATCATCTTGATTTGAACAAGCTCAACTTAAAAAAATAGATTTCCTCGTGGATTCATTCAAATCTTCAGTATTCACAAAAACATTGCATTTTTTGCTTAAAGTTATCAATTAATTTGCATTTTGCAGATCAAAGTAAAAACTTATAAATGAACAAGGTTAAAAAACATATGCAATTAATGTGAGACATGACGTGTTATTCGTATATATGAAACACGTGTATAAACAACTCAAACAACACATTAATATGAATTGAAACTGAACTAGCTCATTCTCATCTTTCCAATTACATTAAATAAGTGAACTATCAACTTTTCTGTTTATATAATTTATAAAAATTGTTTTGGTGTTTTCAAAATTTGATCATGCTGAATAATTGAGGACATATTGAGTAATCTATGACAAACAGGAATTTCCCATACATTCAACTTGTTTTGAGTTAGATGTCATACATTGAGGACAGTTTGAGCATGGTTATTTTATAAAATGATTGGGAAGCAAATGGATTTCATCAAAATTAATGGAAATTTATTCAAATTTAAGTTTAATATTAGTTTCGATAAGTTTTTAAAACTTATTTTTGTCACTCATTTCGATGACATTAAAAGTTTATTAAAACTTAATTAAAATTAATATTTGTGTAAAACTGTTGTTTAAATACAATTGAAATGGAAGTGATCTGAGAGTAAACCTAATGATGTCTTACCCGCTGTGAAGAGCTGCCAAAAGGGTGATAATGACGGCTAAGACCAAACATAATAAGATTTGTTTATTTTTCTGTTTCATTATATCGATTGCCAGAGAAATGCATTTCTCGACAATAGTCTCAACCGAGCGCTCGTTTTGGGCACATTTGGACGTATTGTTCGGCAACTGGTTGTCCTCATCAGCGGTGTCTCTATGGATGGACTGATGGCTATACTGTTTGTTGAGTCTGACGTTAACACAAACACTGATGTCTTGTGATTCGCTGTCATTCATATCGTTCGCCATATTA
>JAQGBD010000231.1:0-39510 GCA_034698165.1 Punctoribates punctum | reverse complement strand
CAACTTTTTTAGTCAACTAATTAAAAGTGAAATAAATGGGAATTGACTGCACTCACAGTTAACTTTGAGGAACTCCTTGTTACTGGTGGCCTGTCCCTCGACGTTGATGGCTGTGCACTGGTATCTGCCTCTGCTCTCACGTCTGACTTTTTGCAATACAAGAGATTGATTGCTGACAATAATTCCGTTGGAAGTGTCGCTATAGAGCGGACGTCCTTCGAACAGCCATCCGACGTCAGTGACCCAGGGATTGGCCACTATTGTGCACTCGAAGTAGACATCGCTTCCTTCTCGTATTTGATTAGCGATGTTGGCGCCCAGTGCTAGTGTCAACTGAGGCAGATCTACAGCCATTAACGATATTAAATACAAGAAAACACATTTCCTATTAATACATAATAAACAGAATAAAGGCATTGATTTTGACTTTCAATTTATAACACAATTAGAGGCAAACAAATCGATAGAAAGGCAAAGAGTAGTCATTCGGTTGGAAGAGAAAAGTCTTATGAAAACTACCGATTTAAAGGATTTAAGGACTGGAGATAAAGAGGGTATCAATCGATTTGGATCACAATCTCTGTGATGGCATTAAATGGAAAATCAGGAGAAAGTTGTGAACACTTTTTACATAAAACAATCGTTTTTCAAAGCTTTCGATACAATAGTAATAATAATAATAATAATAATAATAATAATCAGTCGAATGGAAAGAGAAGGAGAAAAAGGGAATTAAGGCTCAGATATCTCTCATTCGGTATATAAATGAATGATTAGTGTATTTGTTGGCCAACAGAGTGTTAGGAACGGGAGGAGAGAGAGAGAGAGAGAGAGAGAGAGAGAGAGAGAGAGAGAGAGAGAGCCAAAGAGAGGTATCATAAATGAGACGAAAAAAATAAAACTATTGCCATAATAATAATAAATGGCATTTGATATATAAGAATGAATCTAACAATAAATGGTTAATATCCTGTGGGCTTCAATTTGGTCGTTTGCCATTTGCACGTTATCTGCTCTGCACGACAGATGTTTGCCGTTGTCTTCTATGGCCGGAATAAATGATAGGGTGCTTATGGTTGCGTTGCCGTCAGCCGAAGCGCTGTCTCTCACGTTTGGCATCTTTTTAGTGCCCTTTAACCAGGATATTTGTGCCGGGGGCCGTGAACCGCTCGACCGGCATCTGACCTCTGACCTCTGGCCGGCAGACATCGGTTTGTTGGCCGACATTATCGACACTTCCAGTGGTCTCACTGTTCGCGTGAATGACAGCAATCATTAGAGGAAATAATTAATTAATAAACTGATTGTAAGACTAATTAATGAAATCAGACGACGACTAAAACAAAAAACTAAAGAATTTCATTAATCTTTTGAATCTTCGGTAAAAGTGTAGGAATTAAGTGAATCGCTGACTACCAATGGTTCCCAAAGTATACGACAAATCTATATAATTATTTGAATTGATTTCAACTTTTTTCTTCTTCGGTAATAACCAGACATTGATTGATAGCTTCGGAATCGCTTGAAATCACTGAATCACTGATTAATTGTCTAAACTTTTTAGAGAATTATTATCTCTTTTTGTGTCCAACGTTTGTGTCAATTAAAATGACTTACAGTTGAGATCGATCTTAACGGCGGTCTTCTTCGATGTATTGGCGAAGTGGTCGTCAGAGGACTGGCTGGTCTGACACTCCAATTCCATGAGGAGCTGTTGTCTCTCCAATTTAGACAATACTAATTCATTGCGAGTGAAAGTCGTTTCACGCCTTACAGTCTCTGATGTCTCGTCGATTACAACGCCGTTACGAAACCAGACCAACGATGGCAGGGGTTTGCCTATCGATTCAAACACATAATAATCAGCCTTTTATATGACGGATCATTTCAATAAATGATAGATTTTTTTGGAAACTTTTCAAACTTTCAAATAAATATTTTTGCCAAACATAAGACCATTTTCTGAGAGGTAATCATTTCGCTCAGAATTCTTATTATAAATATATTTAAGATTCAAATTCTTCGCTGGAATTGAATTCCAACGAAATTTTGAATACTTTACAAAAGGAAAAGATTTTTATATTTTATTTCAGAAATGAATATAAAATTTTAGATTCAAACGAAAAGGTTTTTTATTTTTCGTTTATTTTGATTTTATTTTAGTCTATTTTTCAGCAATGAATTTCTGTATCGAATAAAAGCCAAACTCAGAGACGATTTGTATTCGACATTAGCATTGGATTCACTCCTGGACACCCCCTTTCACTCTTTCATCTATCTGAGGAATTGCATCTTTGTACTTTTCAAAGCCTTGCCGCTTTTGAGCCAGCAAAGTTTTATCTGAATTGATTGCCAACAAAGTTAACACTTAAATAAAGTTCAATATTGAGTCCAATTTTCGCAAACGATTTACTAAAATATGAAATCAAAATTCAATTCACTTTTTTATTTCAAAACTATTATTCATTGAATTTATTTAAAACTATAAAACTGTGGGAAAAGCCATGAATTTGATTAAAAAATGAGAAATCGAAACAAAAATTGAGTCGAAACACAGTTTTCGGTGAATTTCATTAATATTATCGACTGATTTCATGCATTAAGTCTTATCATTGGTTTCCTAATCAATGACTTCTTTTGGTAATACACTTACGTCTGTCCACAATATTCTGTTCTTTACTGGATTTGCGACAGAATTAACACAGTTTTAGTCAATAGTCAAATGCCTTCCAATCAATAGTTTCAGTGAATAATAAAAAGGCTTTCGTTTGTGATTAAATGTCTTCCCTTTTGATGGCTTCCCATAACTATCTGTAACTCATTTGTTACGAAAATATTTAAACATTTTTTTTTGACAAAAACTTGTTTTGATTGAATGTCTTAAGAAAATATTTATTTCGCAATTTGTCAAAAACTTGCAAGATCATCAAAGATAGTAAGTTGACTAGTAGTTTCCTCTTGTCAATTGAGCAAGATTCATTTGAGGAACAAAAAAATCGATTTAAAAAAGAAAAGTGAAAAGCAATGAAACATAATCTGAAGTTTTAAATCGTTTTCTAAAAAATAATCGTTTTTTCAAAAGAATTCAAAGAAAGACATAAAACAAACAAAAAAATAAATGAATTTTTCTCCAATTTATCTGACATTTAAAAAATAGGAGACTTTAATAGTTGTTATGAATAATAACTATGAGATAATAGAGAACTGCTTTTTCTCTTAAGGAAAGGGAAGGGTATGTCATAAATGCCGGAGTGGAACAAAAACACACAAAAATCTTTGGGATATTTATTTTTCTGAACAAAGATTTATAATTGCATTGAGAATAAAAATTTCTATAATAAATGTATTTGTGTTGGGAATGAAAATAAATTTGAAAAACAAAGATAAGCATGCAACATTTGCTTTTGGCTTATGGCTTATCAAAAACTTGAATATTTCATTCCCTATCGCAACGAATAATAGCGAAATTCTGAACAAGAATTCATTAAAAACTATAAACAAGGGAGAGATCCAGACTTCAGAGTCAGGAGAGAGGGGACAGACCTACGAAACTATGTGCACCAAATTGGTTTCGACATCCAGTTGAAGGACGTCTGCCAACAAATTCAGTTGAAATTCACTTTTCAACAGCAAAAAGAAATGACTTTAATCTCATTACAAGCTTTTAAATGTTTAACAGAAGAGAAACAAATTGAATATTCTTTAAAAATCGATACGTTTTTCGCTTATATGCGAAATACAGATAAAACTATTTCTGGTTATATTTCGACATTAAAACCACTAAAACAATACAATTCTTCTCATTTAAGTTAACATTTTTGAGGCCAATTCACGACTAATTCATATGTCATTCATCTGCGAAACAAAGTCGAGAGAATTCAATGCAAACGAGAAAAATGTGATTCTTATCAGTCAATCAATTCTCCTACTGTTGGACAACCTTTCGGGCAAACTATCGATTTTGTCATTTCACTGCTCCCTTAATCTGTGCTCAACAATACACAGTACTCAGTAATGGCCAAGGGCATTTAGTCAAAATATCCCCTAATTTTTCAGTGCACAGACACATTCCCTCCCCTCAGTTCAGCAGAATTTAATACAAAACAAACATCACTTATCTCCACATGAAAAATGTACCTGGGCCCCTCTTCGATTAGGGAGAATTCACATTGAAAAGATTTTCCGAACTAACCCCCTCCCACCTGAGGTCGGGTTCCTTGGCAATCTCTAAACAGAACTCCAGTCTTGTTATTCAATAAAAGGGTAACAAAAAGGAGTGGGAATTAAAAATTGAGTTTCAATCCGAGCTTTCAAATCATTAAACACTACATAAGCTCTTAATAAACATAATTAGTTTTGATTCGCGTTTTTTAATCAAAAGCTTTTAATGTAATTTCATTTAATGAGTTATTAGTAATACTTTTATTACTTTATATTACTTTTTCAGAATCTTTTATAAAAATTGATTAGTTTTTCATTTCTATGAATAAAATGAAATAATTCTCTAAAACCAGGGATGACCAAACTTCGATGGCATAGGAGTGGGCTGTAGGGTAGGGCTAAACGACTTTCTTTTAGGAAGGGGTCAAATTTTCCACACCACCAACGTCAAAATTAAGATTTTAGGAGTGGGTCAAAGTCCCACATTTTATTTCTAGGAGGGGAACAAAGTTGTCGAACCCTACCCCTGGCCATCCCTTCTTCAAAACCTAACGACTGGTAATTGAAAAAAAAGTTTATGAAAATAAAAATGTGAGAAAAATTGAATCCAATGACTGAGTTCTCCGTCGATCACATCTAATGTAAAACATTTTTCATGTCTAATAAATGATGAGATAATCTATTTTTTTGTGAACTAATATATAATTTTCTGCTTCTATTGAAAGGAGAAAATACTAAATAAGAGGAGATTTTCGATTAGAAATTTGAGAGATCGCAGAGTCAGAGACAGATTGAAAGTATAGCTTATATACAGATATATATACTATAGATGTATATAATATATCACAGAAAAGAAAAATAAAATTATTGATCCTTCAAAATATGTATATATTTCTTGGCTTTTCATAACGAATAACGAGAAAAAATTGTACACAACTTATAGAATATATATCACTATCTATAAGTTATATATCCGTTTTTATGGACCACTATTTCATTATTGGGGTTGACATCCAAACTCTGGGCTCCGACAGCATAACTATTTGCACACATTTTCTCTGATATTATTGATTAGCCAATGGATAGTCAGTCGGCAGATCCGGATGAGAAAGAAGAGGGGTTGGAGCCCACAGACAGAGCGGGGGTAAAGTCGGACAGAATATTCTGTATGTTTTACAGCAATGAGAAGACTTGAAACACTTGAGTGGTTCCATACAATCAGAAAAGTTTCAAAACTCTCTCCAGTATTGAACTGACGTTTCCCTGAATATGTATTTCTATTTTTTTTGCTGAATTATTATTGAATTGTATTTTAAGTGAGAGTAAAATATACTCAACTCTTATAAGAGTTTTTCAATTCCCCGAAAAAAACAAAATTTCGATTCAATTGAAAAAAAAATTGAATTTCAGACTAATTTGTACACAAATTCTTCCCATAAACGGAAGTAACCAAAGGTTTAGAGCTTCGGCGCAATTATTTTGTTATTATTTGTAATCAAAACCTAAACAAGGAATAAATTATTTTGGGAATTCTTGACTGGAATAAACAATTTTCAATAAGAATAGGAGAGAGTGAGAAAAGTGTCGATTAATTTCATTAGTGTTTTCACTCACGTCTTCCTATTTATAAACTGAATGTTTCTTTAGACTCGTATCGCAACACAGAATAAACAGTTTTGTGTGTCTTTGGCAGTCAGTTGTGCCGGAGTTTAGCCCTCAAAACGCCAGTTCCTCAACACCTCGCGAGAGAAGATGGAGAGCCGGAGCCAAAGAAATTGAACGACAAAGGCATTAGTATTTTACACAACGGCTCACAATTTCCAAACATTTCGCTCAGTTATCGCTGAATTGCAGTCTCGGAAAAACACATTTGACGTGATATTTGTTAACGGATTTCTCAACGGCTATAACACAGCAAACACTGAATGCCAACCAATAAACTCAAAGAATTTTAAGACATGTATTCATTTGTTTTTAAAACAATGGGTCCAAAGACATGTTCGAGCCTTTGATACCCCGATTATAATTTTGAGATAACGACAGATCTCGTATTTCTTGACACAAATTCCTGAATTCTCGGCTCAGAATTACATCAAAAGAGAGAGAATTTTAGTCTAAGAAAATTTTTGTTTATTTCAAGTGATAATGAAAAGGGATTTCCGACACAATTGACGCGGAATAATAGGCTATCCTTTAATGAATTCCGATCTAAAGATGAAAGGTATTCATTAATGGCGACAAAAGCCGGTGAGAAGGGTATAAATTATTGGTATTTCGGTCGGAAATTATTAATAATTTATATTTAGTGAACTCACAGTTATTAATATATAGTTATATAGCTCTCGAAATAGATTTATAGCAGAGACTAGAACTGCAAAAATGAATTCTTTCACATTTTTGCTGATTTATTGTATATAAGTTATTACAATTGAAACACGTTTTTCTCCGGCGCCCGAACTCTAAGTCCTAATAAAATTGACCGATAATTATATACTTCTGATTTGGAGTTCAATAGAGTATCTGATAAATTGCTGGAAGAGATAAGAAATACTTTTGTATTATTAAAAGCGATTGAATCGCATAAATCAGATGTGAGGCCAAAAGGAAAGGCAGAGGAAAATCGCAAATAATAAAGAATAAGAGCAGAAGAAGAGAGAAATAGTTTCATAGATTTGGGCTAACATTTAGACCTCTGACTTCTTTCAACAAATTCTAGGCTCAGGAGATTTGACTCGTTTTTGGGCCCGAAAAACATCGTCGGAGAGAAAGAGTCGAAGAAAACAAATAAACGGAGAAAAATGAAAACAATTTGTTTTACTACAGATTCACATATTTCTCAATTCGGGCCAATATTTGCACAAAAAAAATAAATGTATTAAAAATCAACACAAAAGTAATCAAATCTTTTGTTATCTCAATATTTCTTAAGTAAAATATTAGCAAAATATTCAAAGAATTTCAAATCACTTCAACTCATATATCATCACAAGTTTTGAGTAAAGAAAAAAAGAAAAGAAATTAATTTGTTTTTCTCTCTTATTTTTCTTCATTTAAGACAACATACGTTTAATCAAAGCTCAGGGTATTTAGAAAAAAGTTTAATTCTGTGTTCAGCTTTTCTTTCCGAGATCTTATTTTCTGCAAGATTATTATTCTTAATGGAAAATGTAAATTTGATTCGAAGCAGATTTACTTTGGCTCACAATCTCATCACTCATTTTTGGTCTCTCAAAAGAGACTTGATAACTTATCTGATAAGCAAAAAAACTGCATAGAATTTCAATTTCGTTCATCTTTTTTGTTTTTAGAGGAATAGGTTTTGCAGTGATTCTGATCTTCAATTTTCATAACTCATTCTTCTCTGGTTTATATCCATTTTTAACGATAGTCTCAAAAAGTTTTGATAAATTGTTTTACGTTTTCATAAGAAAACAGTGATGGCTAAGGGATCAGACCTCAAGGGGGTGTATCTCGAAAACATTTTCAGGGGGAGTAGTTTTACAAGACACAAAAATAAAACCGAGGATGAGGGTAACATGGTAAGATTTTTCTTGTGTATAGGGGGTGGGTGAGCAGGCGAAGAAATATGGGTATATTGAGTCTACCCCTTGGCCATCACTGAGCCAACCATAGGTCTCTGAATTTCGTATACATTGCATGAAATCCAAGTTTTTAAAAAAATGTTTTTGAAAACGATTTTTGGGAAATAATTTACGAAATTTTTCAAATTCTGTACGAAATTTAATTTCGTCTTTGAATTAAAGAAAAATTTAAATTCAATACAAATACTAAATTGAATCAAAAATATTCGGCAAAATTAAATCACTTTTTTCTCGCATTAAATCTAATAATAAAACCGAAAACTGAAAAATATTTTCTCAAATTCGGCTAAAATTTCGTTTAAAATGTTTCACTAAATGAGGAAAATATTTGTTTTTAGACTTAATTAAAACAAATTCTCGTCTTTTACACCAAAAGTTTGTGAAGCAAACAATAGGCTATTATTCTTCGTTGGATTCATCCACGAAGAAAATGAGACAAAAATTCTTCAAATGATTCACTATTCTGTGCGATACGCCAACGCCAGAGGGCTTCCCAACAAACGACTGAATGCCAGAGTCAGGAGAACTATCGAAAATGCGAACCAAAGGGAAGGGAATAAAACAATGAAAAATCAGATCAGAAAAGCGCCGGAGAGATAGGGTTTATGCGGTGCCAGTGATGCCAACGGGAGGTAGAATATGCAAAACACCCCCTATTTTTCACTCCCCCTTGAATTTTGTATGAAAAGTGGTCTTTTTTGTTATAGCTATTCACCCCTTGAGATGAACTTTTTAGCATTACGTCTATGGATAGATACTAGGTCTGTCGAGGTTTTGTAAATTAAAATACCCCTCCCTTTAGTGGAGACCCCTCCACATCACTGGTGTGAAGACCAAGTTTACGAATTGCCTGAAATTTAATATAAAATTATTGATACTCTAATGCAAAGTCTTTTTCGCTAATGTTTTATGAATTTATTTTTGAGGCTCTTTTGTAGAGAAAACTTGAAAAGAGTCGCATATAATATAATCTTTGGTCTCATTAAATATTTGCATAATCTTTGAACAAATAGACTCAAGAAAATGATGGCAACAAAACCATTAAAAAGGACACAAAAAGTCTAAAACTATGAACAAAACGATAGCAAAGAAATTGATATTTTCAGCAAAAATTTTGAAGAATTTAATATCTCTTTTATTATTGCGATTTGAATGTCATTCCCTTTCCATGTATTGAAAGTGCGATAATTTACTCCATTACCCATTGATTTCCAATTGAACACAATTTCCATTGAATTGACAACTAACCAAGCTGACTTTTAAAAGCGATTTAAGTCAATTCTTTGCAAAATTTAGCTAAAGAATCAATTTTTTAATACCCAGAATAAAATATTAGTACATTTAGGAGAGAATAAAAGAGCTGACAATTAGGCGAAATGAGATTCAATTCTAAAAATAATGTTATCTTTTGGGCTGAAACTTGTGCTCAATTCTGTCTCTCATTTGATATGTGAATATATTAAACAAGGTTTGAATGAAAACTCTATTTATCTCTGACTAACGCATAGCTAATGATTGTTCTCCTCATAAGTTATGCGGCAATGATTTTAATCGTATTTTTCTGCTCCAAGTTTTCAATGATTTTTCTGTTGAAAAACCTCTTAGTTTACAAACAGAGCCATCAGTGGTGAGGAGAGGGCTCACAGACTATAACCGATTTGTTTGAAACGAGAGCAACCATTTGGCACTCAATTAATTTAGGAGTTGACTATCATTTTCCACAACTAATCACCGAAGAAAATGAGCCGAAGAACTGACGAAATATCAAATATTTATTCCGTCCAAAGAAAAAGCTTATGAATATTCAAAGGAATTCTCAGCGAAATTGTTTTATGATTCAAAATTCTTGCCTTAAAAATGATCCAGAATTTGATGAATTACAGAGATTTTTATCGGATAAATAATTAATCATCAGATGGGGAGAGAAAGTGATGAAAAGTCGGGTCATTTTTTTCGCTATTTTCGGACGAATTATTCCCAAAACGAGTTCTTGAATTCAATGCGGAAAATGTAATCATTTTTTGTTGTTTTGTTTGCATTTTTATTAGAATTTATACGAAAAACATATTTGAAATCCTATTTTCTATTAGATCTGACACTTTTCAGAGTCGGGATATCATATCAAACTTATCTATACTTTTCATAAACTAAAATATATTTATTTCTTGAATTTTTATTACATTCAGTCACGACATTCACAAACAGAGACATTATATTCCGGGAGAATCAGTGAAAGTGTAACAAAATATATATTGAATTTCTTGAGAAAAAAGTTGAATATATAAAAACATATATTGAATTAAGTATATATTTCTCATATATATAAAGAAAATAAACCAAAAATCTAATAATAAGTTAAATAAATATTAAATTCTGTGCAAAAAATATCTGTTTGTTAGCCAAGAAAGGAATGCCTGGAAAACAATGACTGAAATTTGCAAATTTCAATCAGAAATATTTTTAGCCCAGAATTCGGGCAAATAAAGCAAAAATTCAATTAAACTTTTTAGAAGAACTTATTTTTCTTATGAGAGAGAAAAACATATCAAAGGATTAATGAAAAAGAGAAATAAATTGAAAAATAGGAAAAAGAGATTCCCTTTTATACTGTTTTACTGTATTGAAAGTGATTTATCAAAACATTCATAACTTTTATTCTTTGCTCCCATTCTTTGTATGTAATGTTTTTATTCATTTCTTCCATTTCTTAATAGACAGGAACTGTTGTTTTGAATACATGTCTACAGAGAACGAGAGAAAAAAATTCAATATTCAAAGGCAAAGAATAGACTAAATAGAGAAGACATAGAAGAGCTCACTATGTCTTGTCTGGAGTGAAGGCAAATCCTATTAAACCTCTTTGTCTGTTGATTATAAACATCAGAATAATTGAGTTTCAAATTCAATGTTTTGCCTATCAATGGAAAGTGTGAATAAACCCATGAATGAAGTGATTAATAATTATCATCCAATTTATCAAAATTATTCTCATTCTGTTCGATAAGCAAAACAGAAATCACTAAAAACACTATTAAATTACGAGAAAAGAAAAACATATTTTTGTGATACCATTGGAGACCAAAACTACACATTAAATAATCGTCAAAACATTTGATACTATGAAGTGTTTGAAAAGATATCCGGAATAAAACACTGAGAGCTCGAGTCGTCTGACAAACACTAGAATATTTTCATTGCTTCCCATTCTTTGCTATTCCTGTGCTCTTCTCAATGTCTCAGAGGATTCGATCAGATGTACAGAAGAGCAGACAATCATTGAAGCACTGGAACTGCTTCATCTCAAGAATTTCCAACAGAATAGGGAGCAGAGGACCCGACAGCGACGGCGGCAAAGAATTGTATCGAATTTTTTCTCTCTATGACTGTTATTCGTCTTATATTTAACTTTATATAAAAGATTCAGTGAAGAAGTGAAGAGAAGAAAAAGACTATTGAATTGAGGACAGACACAAAAACACAGCACTGGAAGAAGCGCTGGCAAAAAGGGAACTCCAATTCACAATACAGTCGTAAGAGACGGCAAACGCGAATCAGTCGACTACTCGAGAGTCAGTCAACAGCGATGAGTATAATGTAGTCTGACTTCAATGAAGACAATTTATATGTTATTTATTTCTATCTTTAGTTTTATTCTCATTCGTATTCATCAGATTCTGACATCAAATTCAAACTTTTGTTTTACTTTTTTCTGTGTTTTTATCTTATTTTTCATTTTATAGAAATTGATTGACTGAACACTAGAGACGACATAAGAGGCAAAATCTGAAGTTTTTTTCTTTGAATTCCAATGAAATGAAACGAAATTTTTCACAATTTTCACAATACTATTGAATAACTGATTTTTATTATTATTTTCATCCGAAAACAAAAGACTATTACCGCGGATGTACTCAACGCTTAAGACATAAGACATTAAATTTTTTATGAATTGCTTCGGAAGAGTAAAACTTTACAATCGGATGAAGAAATCTATTAATAGGAGGTCTACAACAAAATGAATTATTACTGTAATAAAAACGAAGTGATTCCGAGGCCTCTCCTCATCTCTGGCTCTCTTATACATTATATAATAATTTCTTTCGGTTAACTCAAAAATATGTTATGGCTTTTCTGCTCATTTTATTCAGTGTTTTATCTAATTTCTATTCAACAAATGAATTGATGAAAAAACTCAGAATATATTAAGAACGGAATCACCGCTCCTTTAATAGCACCCAAACTGAGAGACGAGAAAAAACATATTTTGCTTCACTTAATAAACAAATAGATTAATTCATATTATAATAGGAGAGGAGAGACCCCAACAAAAAGATCCAGAGCCTAATAAGAATAGGTTTCTCTGTAACAGCCAGCAAACTTTACAATAATGGGTCAGGTTCTGGCATTAGGTATGAAATAATGGTTTGGCAACACTGCGAGCACAGACTCATAGATATAGTCTCTGATATCAAACCATATACTGAGCTGAAGGATAAAAATGATATATGAAGACAAAGCAATATATCTCTTCGCAAGAGTTAAACACTAAAAACAGTGTACTTTCAGTGAGGAAAAGGAATTTCTTCTCCAGTTTTTTGTTTTTTATCCAAAAGGATAGAAACGAAATTCTCAGTGTTTGAAAGGATAGAGAAAATTGAGGCAAAAAATGGCATATATTTCAAAGAGGAGGTAATCTCTTCTCTGTTTGTGAAATATTCAGTGAAAGCATTTCTTTTGCTCCAAAATCAAAATCATTTCGGTTTTGATTCTCTTTTTGCCTTCAGATCAGACCTCAAGTAATAAGAGAAGAGAATATTCTTTTCCGATGTAATAAATGTTAAGAATATTCTGGTTTTGAGTTTTTTCTCTTCCTTGAAATTAATTCAAAACATTAAACCATTAAATCATTGGTTAATTGGAAGTCACAGCCAATGTCTGAAACACTTATCCCAGTTATTGCCATTAATCAGGGTTTAATGTTCAAGGTATTAGACCGCAACAAAGAGACAGAACATTTTTTCTTCGGCTTCCATTTAGTGTCAGACAATTAGTAACCAAGCTAATATCGCTCTACATTTATTTTTTGTGAGTTGTAGGTTAAAAGCAGGGAATAAACCGAACTTTGATATAAAGCGCTCAAAAAATGGTCTTGCTAATGTTCGTTATCTCTAATGACAGGAGAAGTGGAAGAGGAGGGGAAGGACTCACCGCCATAGGCTTCGCAAACGAGTGTCAAACTCTGGCCTTCATCGTAGGGCCCGACGATGTCTCGGAGCGTATTTCCGTCCAAGTCTTTTATGATTACTTGTTTTGGAGGAACTGTTTATACATAAAGAGAGACCAAAAATATTTGTTATAATAAATATTGACTCCAATTAATCACTTCATTGAAATGCTGTCAAAGCGAGGGATCAATAAATGTCAGACTAAATGCATGTGAATCCCATTACCGGTGACGTTGAGGTGGACGAGGAAGTGCTGTGTCCTGTGTTTGCGGTAATCGACCCGACATCGATAGTCGCCCTCATCTTCTTCGATGACCGGATCGAGTTTTAGGGTCGGCGGCAGTACTGACACATCCATTAACGCTCTTCCGCCCAATTCTTCTGATGGCACTTGTTTTGAGTGTGACAGTCGACTGGACCGGGCGTCCACTGTATATATGGGAATACCGGTGTTTCCTCTGTACCAAATCACTAATGATATGTCTTCCTCTACCCATCGACTCGTATTGCAAGGAAGCAATACCTGTCCTCCGACTACAGCCCTGTATTCGCTGATACCTAAAGTGAAGAACAAATGAATTCACATGAGATTCGGATTTCTAATTAAAAGTCGACTCTATTTTCACAACAAATGTTTTAAAACTCAAGTTTCGCTTTAATTAAAGCAATTTTTAATTCACTTCCGATTTTTTCGCACAAAAATTCAGGAAATTTTGCGAACATTTATCCTCTAATCGAGAATACAATCAACGATTCGCTCCGAGTATTACAATAATAAAACTTATTTTCAAAGCTATTATGAAACCAATAAAAGTAAAGTCTTTCTACTCTTCTTAAAGAATGAGAGAGAGAGAGAGAGAGAGAGAAAAAAAGAGAGAGAGAGAGAGAGAGTGAGAGAGAGAGAGAGAGAGAGAGAGAGAGAGAGAGACTGATTGTGATTAGACTCGTTATAGTAAACTATAAGTATTGGAACAAAAAAATCTATAAGTATTAAAAGAAAAGCATAAGAATAGAAAAGGAGAGACCTATCGAATGGTCTCTTAAAGTATTGATTTTGAGACAACAAAAAAATTTGCCGAAAAAATAAAGAGAAAAGCGTTTAAGAAGTGTTTGAAAGAAAAATCGTAAGAAAAGTTCGCTCCAAACGATTGTAAGAAAATTTAGTTTTTTTCTCTTCAAAAAACTCTTTGATAGAGTAGATAAAAATATGAGCGACACATGTGTCGGAGCCTTTTCTGAGCCAGCACAAAAAGTCATAGTTAAGGCATTTTAGGCTACCGGTGCTCAACAATAATACCATAACAAGAATTACAATAATATTTAGCTAATACTGGCATTAAGTCTGTGAAACAAATCAGTCTTTTCTCTTATAAAAAGTGCTTTTTTATAATCAAAATAACAATCAAAGAGTTTATACACTTTTTCTGCTTTCATTTCAGGCTTTGCTTTGAAGATAAGGTAATTAAAAATGTCTGCAAACAAATGGAGAGAAAAACAAAACTAATTGAATAAAAATCTAATTCATTAAATGCTTTTTCATAATTGTATTTAGATTTTTATGTGACTCTAATTCCTAATTATATTTTCATTAAAGCAATTATTCTGTGTTTTTGTTTTCCTCTCTTTTTTTATTCAATTTGCAAAACAAAATTTTTATATACAATTTGAGTAAATTTTTTCTCTCAGATAAATGAATGCATAAATATATATGAGTTGACTCTATGGCTGTCCTCTGATATTTTCAAGAGAGGAATATTCTCTACATTAGTAGTCAAAGTAGAGAATATTCTGTCGAAAATGTATTCCGGAGCTCTGAATATCGATTTTGAATATAAGGACACAAAAAACTAGGAAACTCTCAAAAACTGTCACTGAGTTTCGTCGACACAACAAAGATTTGAAAACATTTGCCCCAAAAAATATATATAAACCGTTTGAATAACAGCTCTGAGATATATATAAACTTCACTTAAACTGTGCTTTAAGACTATGGCTTTCCCCAACTGGCTGTATGTGTCGCCGGTATTAGAGGACAGGTCATCTGAGCTGAAGATAATTTTTAGTACTGTTTGGCTAAAATCCTTTTATTTCCTTCTGAGCGCTATATTGGTATCATTTAGTCTATAAGTTTTGGTCATTTTTGGCATTTTTTGTCTTTTCTGTTGCCAACTGCAGAGACCTTTATTCCATTACTTTCGGCCAATAAGCAATAACATTACCAAGGCTCTCTCCCTCTCTCTCCGGCTCTCTCCACTGCTCTCTGGTGCTCTCCCTCTCAGTGAGCCCTTAATTAGTTGAACGTATGGCAGCGCAAAAACTTTTAGCAGATATCTTAACAAATCTGCTGCTCTATTGTGTAACACAAACTCGTAATTTATATTCGGGTTTCTCTTCGTTTCTCTTTTGGCAAATACTGTGCACTCATTCAGTGTATATCCTCGGCGTTCGTTCGTTTGTCTCCACTCTCTTCTGGGATTTCATATCAAGCAATTGCAATCTATTCCGTACTCTCCTCTGCACAGCATATACAACACACACCACTTATATACTACTCGAAAAAGTTATTTTTCTGGTCATCTCTTACTAATCATAAGAGTATGTCAGCCGACAGATCACTCCTTGAGCGCCAATCCTTGCGATTCATAATTAATGGCAACAAATCTTCGCATTTCTATTAATATATGCAATCATTTAATGAGAAAAAACTTTTTGCTCTCATTTCACTAATTAGACGAAATTTTACCGAAAAGAGTAGTTTTCGCCTCTAATTTACACTTCCATTAAATATATTCAGAGATTCCGAGGCTTTCCTCTCAGTATTCATCCTCTCATTAAATTCAATTCATTTTTTATTCATTAAAATCTTTGATCACTTAAGATGTGCTCCAAATTGAAGCCAGAAATTAGAGATGAGATGAGAGGGAGAGAGAGGGAGGGGAGAGAGAGAGAGGGGAGAGAGAGAGAGAGAGAGAGAGAACGAAAAATCCGATTAAATTAAATCTGAAATAAATAGAAAAGAGAGATATTGTGTATAACTGGGAGACTAACTGAAAGGTCAAATCAATAGGCAATTCAAAGAGATCTAGAATTTAATCTGCAATTGGATTGGGTTACAAATGGAAAGCCCCAGTAATTGCAAAAACCTCTTTATATTTATTTTTTTTAATTCATTTCTTGGGAGTTATCGCACAGAATAGCAATTAGTTCTCAAGACATCAGATCAACGAATCATAATTAGCTTGCATTTGATTTCGTGTTTTTTTTCTCCTCGTTTTTTAATCAGTTTTGTTAAGTAAATAAATACCCCGGTCAGTTATCCGGATTACTACATTAGAAAATGACTTTTCTGTTTACGAAGAAACGAAAATTTTTGTGTAAATAATTTTTTTTTTTCTCACTAAAGAAATATTGTGTAACAAAATAAAGTGAAGTTTTTGCTGAGAAAATCCGTTTTGAATCCTTTGAAATGTAGGTCTTATCGGACGAAAAAATAGTATAAAATAGTTTCCAAACAAAAGAAATTCAAAATTACTCCAAAGAAAAGCCGATCCGAGACTTAAAGAGAGAAAAGTATCGGAAAATTATCGATAAACTGAATGATTAAAGAGTTGTCGGATGAAAGAGCGCCACAAAAGACTGGCTAAAAAACAAATAATCAATGATCGAGAACAACGTTTGCCAATTGAGAGGGACAGGCAGTCACACACTGGGAAACAAGAGCACAGGTTTATTGCTAGATCAAACGACAAACAATTTGGTGTATTTGGCGTCCAAACGATCAAACATAAGAATAGTTCGTTTCTATTGTGTGTTTAGCTTTTTTTCTATTTTTCCTCCCTTTCCTCTACTCTCCATTGGTTTTGAGGCTGTGCTGTCTGTCTGTGCATTAGATACTAAGTTACTCATCAATTAGGATCCAATAGAAGAGATCGCCTGAAACTTATCCCAAAGTAATTCTACGGGTTTTGATCCTTTAATTATTTATGGCAACAGTTCTTATGGTATATATCTCCGGCCCCTACCGGTTGGTGACCACGGCCACAGTCTTCTGTTACATTAAGTCGTTGCCTCTGTTTGTCTTATTCTTTTGTTTTGTCTCTGAGTTATATTCTGTCACAACATTTGGAAAAGATTTTCCTCGACTCAGAACTGTGTTCAGCACAGAATCAATTCCTAGGGGTCGAGTCTGAGCGCAACACTTGAATCGCGTTTACATTTATATCCATATTATATATTATATTATAATTATTATAAATTACATCACTGTCTCACACAGACTGCCATACCTTTCCACTGTTCATCTAATTATATTTATTTCATTAATTATTATTTGTGGTCTATTCTGTTCAGAGCACAGAATAGAAGAGAATATCGGAGAAAACGAGTATTTCCTCGCATTTAATAATAAGATTTATTGGATTACATATAATTAGAAATTATTTTTCTTATGTTTTCTTAAACAAAAACAGATTCTGTCCGACGAGTGTTATCTCGCAATAAATATCCACTAATTTCTATTATTTTTTGATGTTTTATATGATTTTATTCACTATTTATGGGGTTTAGTGACACAAAAGTGTAGTAATTCGGGTATCAATTCATTTATACATTTATTTTATATACGATTTTCCTTTTTCTCATTGATATCTATTATGTTTTTATATTCTTATTTATAGTACTCTGTATTTGAAAGGTTTATATAATTTATTGAATTGAATACAATATATTAAATTTCGATAAATGAGTTCTGAGTTCCACAAAGATTTTCAATTCACAGCACAGAATGAGAGATCCAATTGAGTTGTTATGAGGAGGAAAACGATTGAGAACTTGGAAAATGTCTTTTTGGCTTTTAATAGACAGAATGGGGAGAGAGAGAGAGAGAGAGAGAGAGAGAGGACAAGTGATTCGTTTGTAGTAAATAATGATATCCCATGAATCATATGAGAGGAGCAATCATTTGCCAGCAAAAGAAATCGAGTTTAAAATGAATTCCTTGAAAATGAGATCAAAATCTATTCTGTATTAAAAACGCTGAGAAACAGCATATCAATGGTGTCGCCACACAAGAGAGCAGTTGATATCAGTTTATATATTTTTTTTTCGTGAATTTAGGTTAAGAGGCAAAAAGCACAGAATAATCCATTAAAATTTATTCTGTGCCACTGAAGGCAAGGAATTAAATTTATTCTTATTATATGACTAATCAAATCATCTCATTATCAACAGAAAAAGTTTTTATAATTACTCCACTGTTTTGCTGCCATTGCCTGCAATTGCATTATCTTCTGAATAATTAATCAATTAATACATTTGAGAGTAAAAAGCCATCTATTCTGAGCCCATTCGGAGCCCACTTCGCCTTCAATTCCTTGAAAAGTAATTTTTAGTCTAAACATTGGGCACACCATTTGTTGTTCAACTCTTTTATTAATGCATTTTATTTCAAATCCATTTAATTTGCATCCAATCATATATTCTTATTATACAATAATTTACTCATTCTGTGCGATTCAATTCTGTGCTCATAAACAATAGCTTAGGCTATTCGTAGCAAAGAATATGAGTGTAATTCTGTCTCTGATATAGTCTTTAAATAAATTAATGAACAAATATAATGGCTATGCGATGCCTGTGCTATGGCTGTGCACCACTTAATGGGTTAAATACACCAAAGCATACAATTGTCGTAATAATACCGTTGCCTAAGTCTAGTCAAATAGCGAGGAAATATATATTACTTATTTCCAGTCCTTTCGCTACTTATGGGGGGATAACCATTAGGTTTATCACCAAAACATGTCTTAAGTATGAGTTATATTCGATAAGTGTTTCAACTTTTTCGAAGTCGAATAAGTTTTCTTCCAATCGATATGTTTGGGCACAGAATCAAGTGAATGGCACACTTGGCCTAACGCTTATCTAATTGGCTATCTTGGTTATTATTTGATCTTGAATATGATAGAGCAATGGATGTGTGAGCTGTTATGGCAACGGTCACAGCTATAGATAGCAATGATTCTGTGATAGTCTCAGAAAAACTCATAAGAAAGGCGACCAAAGGCTCAAACACTGGCCATAAGGAGAGACTGCGATTCAATTGAGTGACAGAGCTCTGGCACAGCACATACACAGCCGACAATTGCGGTTCACAATCAGTAATTGAAATACGGTAGCTGTAGTTAGTCTCCAATTAGATTCTGTGCTGTGGACTGAGGACTGTCCGCATTGAAAGGCGTTTATATCAAATAAAATTGAAATAAACGACTGCCAATTGAATAACAAACAGAAGACAAAAATTTTTGTGATTCTTAGCACTTTGTCTGCACTTTTTATCTCAGTTGACACACACATACACTTAGGCCGAGGCACTGTATGGCCAGGAATCACATAATAGCTAACTGTGCACTGACTCACACTCTATCGCTTTCCTATCTTTTAGTGCATTAGCGAAGGCATCACTTTTTCCTTTCTTATACTCTTTTTTGGACTAATTTGTGTTCTCTATCTTTGGGAGACATTAGAGACAGTGCTCTAAAAGTAGAGAATAAATGATTAGCCAAAAGAAGAGTAGTGTCGGAGTCGTAAAAAATGTTCAATACTTTTATTCAACAATCATTTGGCAGTAATTTTACTTTCAAATCATGAGACCTCTTATGGGTTACACCCGACTAATACACTCTTATTTCAATTAGGGCTCAATTTTTTTATTTTCTTTCCACAATGTAATTATATATTGTCTTTAACTCATTTACTTTCTGTTTTCCTATCAAAGAATGGCTTTAGAAACCGACTAATTGTGTAGAAGAGCAGACAAGGAAGTGCCCTGAGCATAAAACCAGATCCACAGCTCGGGTAACTAATGACTCTGGTGTTTAACTTTTTTATTCAAGAACAAAATTAATTTGAAATTTTTGGATCGGCTCTGAGGCAGAGAGGTATGGATGCAGAAGGATATACATGTCTGATATTCCAGTTTAAATGGCAAGTTAATTTTTCAGCTGAAAATGATTGAGCTTGATCAAAGTGAACACTGTTATATCCAGGGGATCTTCTGTGTTAGACGTGATGCCAACAAAACATGTACCCAGATAAATAACCTTGACCATAACAAATGAAAAGTATGTATTGCACACACATTCCGGTTGACCGCACCGTTGGCTTTTGCCGGTCCACTCCCTGACAAGTAATCGAATCCTTTTTAAACGCTATTCATTCAAAGCCTAATTCGATGCCTAAGCTCAGGGTTGAGCCCAAAAACAATTTCTAATAAGAAAATTTCACCCGAAAAACAATTGCAACTGATTGTACCATGCAACATTCTTTACACGTTATATATTGCACCCGTTTCTGGTAATTCCTCGAATCCGAGAACAGAATAATTAATCTGAGAATCGGTTTTCACTTCTGTCCGGAAGAGAAAAAGAAAAACAATTCTCGGAATTGATTTTCACTTAAGTCTGGATTTAACTGAAATTAAATTGAATTAAAATTCCGTTCAAACAAATGATTGCGAATCTAATGACGAAAATTCCGATTTCTATACCAAATGAAGGCTAAATAAATGGCAAAACAAGAGCCCAAAGAAAAAGAAGAAAAAATAGTTTTATCTTTGAATCTGTAATTAGCGTTTAGTTCCCAAATAATAAGAAGAAAAAGAGTTTTAGTAGTTTTAGTATACTTTTGGTGATAGTCTCTAACGATATCTGAATAAGATTTGAGTCCCTTATGAGCTGTTTGTGTGAATCGTTTGCGTTCTCATAAAAATCTCATTCAAATGGCTTTACTCTTAAATCTCATTTTGGAGAACAACGGAAAATAATCGGCCAATAAAACCATAATAATTAATAGGAATGAAATTTTCAACAAACAGCTGACCAGGAGCAGGCAGACAATTAGTTTTGCCTGGTTCTTTTGGGCCATAAATCACCAGAGCAAAGAGCAATTAAAAATAATGGTAATCGATACCAAACTTCATCAATATTCGTAATCTACTAACAAAAGAAAAACTACCAGGGGACAGTAATAGCCTGTGCACACTCACAGCAATTGATCCTGCTCCAAATGCATTTTAATTCAATAGTAATTTTAATCTCAGTTAATAGACAAACATTTCTTCAGACAAAATCTGGAAACACATTTGAAATTATGAGCAAACAAAAGACTGAAAGCAAATAAAGCTTTTTTTCGGCTAAACTTTTTTCAGGCTATCCTTCATTTGCATGAATTTTGATTCGCTTTCACTTACTTTAATCAAAAGAATAATCAGAAAAATTGTTTTTATTCAACAAACATATCACTGGTTCTGAAAAATTTAATGTTTTAAAAGGAAGAGAGAGAGAGAGAGAGAGAGAGAGAGAGAGAGAGAGAGAGAGAGCCATAACGGGAGCGGAAAAAATTAATCACAAGTGAAAAATGCATATTCGCTAAGCAAACAGTTGACTGACAAGAGCTGTCACTTTATTTCAATATTTTTTCCCATCGTTTTCCATATTATAGTTAATATAATTAAAACTAAACCCAAGAATAAAACACATAATATATTGGAAATGCTATAAAGAATTCGCATTAAAAACGGGTCCAAAAAAACACTTCAATATTTGTATTTGAGATTTGAGTTAAGAGCAGAGGAGATACAGATATAAAAGCTGTCAAAATGGGGACACCATTTGTATACTTAATGAATTACACTCTCTATATGTCTATTGTATATCATATATATGTTGTGTTTGTGTAGATATTTATGTGAAACACAATATTCATTGCAAAGTAATGCAAATTAAAAGACAAAAGAAATAGAAAACGACATAATTCTGTTGATATTAAAAAAATTTAAACTCATTTTACTGTCGGTTCGATATTTTCCAGAATAGAGTTCACTATAAATCAGGGATGACCAAGGTACCCATGAGAGTACCCTCTGAACCTTTTCACCTAGAAGGGAATTTATCAAGGAAATTTTCGATAGATTTGATGCCATTTAAAATTCCGATGAGAGGGTATCGTCGTCCCAAAGGGAGGTGTTTGGACCCTGGATGCTCTTGGGCATTGCCGCTCTAAATAAGTTCAAAATGTTTGCTCTTTTAATACAATTTTTTTATACTTCACTATCGACTCAATACAGAAAGTAAGCGATTATTGCAAAACATATCCAATGGATGCAAATTAGAGCGTAAATATCAGATCCAATGACAAACATATAAGTCATGTATTTTATTAAATTTATTTTTTTCTTCTTCGCAGACATAATATTCTGAGTGCAAAGAATTTTCTTTTCCGACACTTATTTTGGAGCAAAAATTTTCTCTATTATTGATATTTTTTAAGGAAAATATTTTATTAACTTTTATTAGACATTCATTTCAGTCAAATATTTCAGACAAAACTCACTATTCATGAGACGAGACATTATTTCGCTGTCGATTTCAAACCTATTTTTATATAACATTTTAGACTTTAAAAAAGTAATGCATTAAAAGTTTGACAGTTCTTGGTATGGGAGGAGAGAGAGAGAGAGAGAGAGAGAGAGAGAGAGAGAGAGAGAGAATTGAGAATAAGTGATGAAAATCATTGAAAATCTGTGATATTATTCAACTGCAATGCATAGACTTTTCTATGAATTCTGGCTTTTTTCTCATCCGAGGCAAACAAAAATCACATAATTTATGGTTAAGTGCACTTAAATCTCTATTTTAATATATTTTAAGTCTTGTGGCGGAAGAATAATAAGAATGGCCTAAATATATCTTCCTTTGAATCTGTATTATGCGACCAAAAACCCAATGTATGAACGCTTAGTGACTGACCAGTGGATCAAAAATATTTTTTCGCTTCTTCTGTCCATTCATTCATTTTTTTTGTGCCTCTGATGTGATCCCAGAAGAAAATAAATTCGATAATAAGAACCGTCGACAAAGAAATTGTGAGTCAGGTCCTCACTGTCCTCACTCTATGCGAATCAAATTTTAGATTCTGTTGTCTGTAAAATATATATCAGTTTCTGGTTTTCTCTTATTCTTTGCCTTATTTTTATTTTTCTCCGTATATTCCCTGAAAAATGTGTCCACTGTTTGGAAAATTGTATTTTATTTGAGTGCAAAATCTGAAGAGAGTATTGACTACAGAAACGTCTGATAAAAAACGTCTGTGTATTCGGTATATAATGTTATTGAGAGCCGAAAATGAAATGATTTAATAGAAAATAGTTTTTCATTCAATTTGAGGCCAGAATCAAATGTTTGCCTCATATTTCTAGTTTCCAAGAACCAAATAGTTTTAGAAAATAGTTCTTAAACTTCTCTCCCTCTCCTCACTCCTCCTCATATATATCGGCATTATTTCACTTTATTAAGCCATCAGAAAATATATATTTCGCCCAGAATTGAGTGATTGAACACTGAGTTTATATCACTTTTCCTCCTCTTTAATGGCTTTTAACTGGACTGAGCCCTACCACACACTCTGAGCCACTCGTGTGCCACTGATTCTGGTGTCAAACAGGCAACACTCCCTTCCATTATATAATAAGAGTTTCATTTCAGAGGAGAAGAAATTTTAAACACAATCTCTTAAAAGGAAAAAACTTTTCAATCGATTCTGTGGTTTTGCCCCAAAAAACATACGTCTCTTTTGAAGTTCAATTTGGAGACTATTTTTTGCACTCAAATTACACTTTTATTAAATATTAGTTAATGTTTTTGAGAACAGAAATCAATAGAAAAACTATAATCCCTTAAAAAGTCTCATCATTAAGAAAAAGAAGAAATCATTTTCTGTTTCAACTGATTCGCTAAGAATTGAAATTTGAATAATTTTTAGGAATTGTTTTTATTCCACTCCTTATTGGAACCCATTTTTCATTCAGAAACAAATGTTTTGTGAATTCAATTATAAAGTGAAGAATGAAAACGGCGTAAATCAGACCCAAAGCACAGAACAAAATTTCATTTGAATTATTAAATTATACAAAGAATCCATATATTTGTTTTTCTGTGGATGACCAAGCTCAATCTAATCTCCATGTCCTGAAAATCACCTTGGCTTTGTACAAAACCAGCAATTAATTGCAGTTATTTTGGACATTCAACCATAATCCTTCATAATGAACAAGGTTAATTAGGTTCACAAGGCTTGAATTTGTGGGGATTTCGACTGAATAAGCATAGAATTTGATGTATTTAGCAAATCACCCTGAGCATCATTTCACTGATTTTGGAAACATTTTGACTTTCAGTTCACAATTGGATTGAAAGGAGAAAAATTTGAAAATTATTGCCTCGAAAAGTGAACATCAGATTAACAAATGATTTGAAACTCAAACGAAAAGATTAATTAAAAACGTTTATAATTAAAAATAAGTCCAAATTAATTGCATTTAATCGCACAGAAAATTTCATTCCCCAACCATAGAGTTATGCAATTACTGGCCGTTTCTCCTAATTAACGCTGACTGAAAAATGTGAATGGTGATTTAATACCAAATCAAAATTTTGTAAATTTAATTTCGTTTAAAATTAGCAGAAAATTGTTTTTTCCCTAAATCTCTGTCATTACTTCACTACTAGAGTTGAAATACGAGATTTCTGTCTTCAGATAATACTCTCGTTTTGCACAGAATAAGAAGTGAAAGAGTCTTCTAAGCGCCTCATTAACTGCAAATCAAATAACGAACCAAAAAGAATATAATTTATTTGAATATAAAAAGTCTGGAATTTTAGAGAAAACTTTTCAAAATTTGGATATTTTTTCATTCATTTGATTCTCAATTCTTATTCTCATTCACTTCCCATACATTAACAAAGACTCGATGGGGTACTGGAGTTCGGATTTTGACTATTCATCTCAGTCTCTCTCTCTCTCTCTCTCTCTCTCTCTCTCTCTCTCGCTCGCTCGCTCGCTCGCTCGCTCTCTCCCTTTTCTCTTCTCTCTTTTGGATTGATTTTAAACATTGAATAATGAGTTGAAATCAATTCTTAGTTTATATGAGTGACGAATAGCTGAACGAATGCCGTATTCTTCGCCATACGGTTTCAGATTTAATGGGGGTTAAGAAGTGGAAGGGGGGCGACGATTGCCAGAAACGAGCGAAACGGCACCAGAATAGAGAAAGAGGTAATAAATAGCTTCAGTAGAGTTTCATTTAATGGTTAGAAGTAGTAAACCATTACTTCTAATACCATTAACTCAACTCTAGAGTAGAAATAAAATTCATTTTTTCTCTGCTCTACTGTTCGCTACTTCTGAGCACTTATTCTGCATTCAAACGAATAAAATGCTCTTATATTCTGTGTATATAACTATTTAGTAGCAGTTATTCACTAATTCTCTCTCTATTTGAGGCCCGAAACAGAATTATTATCATTTTTTATGTATCACTAAATGAGAGCTTATTTAACAATAAAAATATACTTAGTCTTTCTCTCAATCTTATCCCATCATTTATTGAAAGGGATGACCACGAGTATAAATACTGGTCAATTCACTTTATAGCCTAGTATTACACGGATGAAACTGAAATCCCTTTTCAAAGAAGTTGCAATAACAAGGCATTGACCATGTGCAATCCCATTCTAACAAGATTAAATTTTGTGTTGGCCCACATATCCTGGGTATCTGTTATTCCCCGTATTATTTGATAACAATCTGTGTATAGATTTGACGCTTTATTATACATACTTTAGAATAAATAAAAGGATATATAAAAACGAAAATTATTTTCCAAGAATTGGTAAATAAAAAGACAAAAACTTTTAGCAAAACCCTATTTAAACTCTGAATTGAATGAGACATAAAAGTAAATAAAACTTTAGGAGAAAATTAATGACAAAAGAGAGTCAAAGCAATCAAATGAAGAATGAAAAGCAAAATAAAGTCATTTTTGAGTTAAGAAATATTTTGGGAGAAATTCTGGGAAATTGTCGGTCTATTAACGGCTATGAAGAAAAAGGAGACAAAAAAGGCCAAAGAAAAGGACAGAATAAGACATAAAAACACAGACATGAAGACTGTGCTGTTATTAACGGGTGAGGAATGAACTCTAATATATATGAAAAATGTTATTTAATAACCGACTCATATAATAGTCTTTAAAAGGAATTCTTAAATCCATTGCTTTAGATATCAACAGATATTTATTTTTCATTTTCATTGCTGTGAAAGAAAACACATTTAACCAGAGAAAACAGTTGAGAAATGTTTTTTCATTGCTGGACATCAAACCTAATGATTATTATTATTATTTGTAATTTTCGGTGAATTTCATGTTAAATGGCTTTTAATTCAATCTATTTTCGTGTTTTTGTCTGCTCTTCATATTGATTATGGATTGTATGGCAAGAAATTCCAGGCATTCAGACCAGAATTTCAGTACTCAATATAGAAAGGGATGGCCAAGGAAGTGGTCAACTGATTAGGGGTGAAATTTTGAGGTTTGCTCCCTTAGTCTATAAATTTAATAATAAATGCATAAGAAATTTGAACCCCTCCTAGACGTTAATTATTTGACTATACCCTCCGACTCCCCCAGTATTTCGGACCTTGGCCATCCTCCAGAAAACCTTTTTTTGAATTTCTATTTAAGGGCTGATCTGATGATCAAAACTACAGGACTTTATTTTGCTGACTAACAGCAGAAAAACATGGAATTCCTCGTTAGGTTTGGATCTGTCTGTCCGTCTGTTTGTCGAGTGCTCTTCAATGACATAATATATAATAAATGAATGACTGAACGATCGCAACGAAAAAGCATTTTTTGTCGGAGACTAAAAGCAAAATGTAGTTAAAAAGAATTCAATTTGGTCGGAAGACCCGGATACAAAAGTGGTGTTCCTACTCGCTATTACCAGAGTAATTTAATCAGAGCTCTGTTTTTCTCCTAAATGAAAACTCAATTTACAATTCAGTCTTCAAACAGATAGTCATTAAAAATTCATTTTTCAACTATTGATTGGCTTCGCGTTGACTGAAAAACAAAGGGAATTGTCTATTGATTTGTGTATTGAATTGTCTATTCATTTATCTAAATATTTGGGCCATAAATAAATGAATGACTGATTCGCTGATAAATTCAATTTAATTGGTAATTGAAAATCAATACAGACTTACAGTTCTGTATTCACTTCAATATTGAGCCAACAAAAAAAAGTCAAAAAATAATTGAATTTAGAACCGGGTAATCGGGGAAAGACAAGCAAAACTAGTCTTGCATAAAATCATTAATAATTACATCACAAGTGGCCGATTAGTTAAATCGCTAAAAGCAGAGTAAATTCATCTTGCTAATATGTAAAATAGTTTTTTAAGTGTTTTTGAAAATATTGAATCTGAATGAAAAGATAGATTACTTATACAGTAAACTTGATTACTTGAATTGATTCCCAAGATCAAATTTAGAATTTTAAATTCTCTCGGATGAAGAAAATATTGAAAATGAATGTTTCAACGGATCCTTTAAAAAAAAATGTTCCCGAATATAATCAAATTTTGTTGTGAGCCTATAATCCAATATAAAAGCAAACTTATGTTTGAAAAAATATATATAATATAATAAATTTAAGTTATTTTTGATAGGATTGTAATACTGAGGGAAAGGGAGAGTTAGTGGTGAGTGTTGGCTCAAATTCAGGACAAATTTTCGGACATTGAAAGAGACAGATAGACTCCAAAAGCAGTGATGCGGACGGCTCTCCACTCAGGGCAAGGGATCAGCACAAATATTTTTCAATGGATAGCAGGGAGAATTTTAATTTTTTAACCAGGACTCACCAAACGTTCAAATAATTTAGCTCACCAGGGGAGAGATATAGTAAAAAGGTTATTTTTCTAGAGGGGGCCCCGTCGAGCCCAAAAATTAGGGGGTATTTTTGTCTACACCCCCACCAGTCCGCATCACTGCTCGGAAAGACATATTAGAGGCAAAAGACATGTGAATTACAATTTTTTTTCCTCTCATCCAATGGACAACAAAATTGAATTTCACTTTTTTCGTTGACTAATAGAAATTGATTTCTATCGTCAAAAAACATTATTAAATAATAGGATTGAATGGAAGCCAACAAATGAATGACTGAATGAATGAATTGGAAGTAAACAACGAAAAAAACAAAATCATTTACTCATCGCTTGTTGTCTGTCCTGTGCTTCACATACAGATTCCCTGACCAATGAATTATAGACATAAGACTCATATATTTATCGATTCATAGATATTGAACCAAAATATAAATGGAATGATAGCCAAGTCTATAGAAAAACAAATCAGTTTCGGGATTGAATTTATGATTTTACAAATGATCAAGCTCAAATTGATGTTTACTTCTAAAGCGATGGCTTTTGAGTCATGTTTTTATGATTTATTTGAGTCCACAGATTCTGTGTCATTGATAGGTAATTGTGGTGACCCCCGTTGGCCCCCATCCGTCCCTATCTATGGCTGAGCTGCCAAGAAGTGATCGAAAGAGTCAAGACTTTGGGTGATACCGATAGCTGTGAAAATTGGTAATAGTCTAAGGCCTGGGTGTCTGATGGCGGAGCACTAGAGCCTCGTGAGTGATGATTGTGTGGCGAACAAGAGCCAAATGATCAAAAGTGGGCAGCACCCTAATAGTCAGGACAGGGGGAGGCATATCATCAATAAGAATGAGCACAATCTCTATGACAAGTCTTTGAGTCTGTCTTCAGTATTAACGGAATCATTGGTTCATTGAACTAAACCGATATCCCTTTACCGCCGATTCCTCTCATCTGATATATTGGTATATATTCTGCCAAAAATTCAATTTATTATTACATATAAATCTATACACAAATCTATAACTTATAGACTATAAGACAGTATACAACTGTCGTCTCCGAAAACCGAAACTATTATAAAAACGGCAGAAATTTTTCTTGTGATCTAATTAATCGATCATTTAATGGGAAAGGATAGGGATGTGAAGGAAGGCAACAAAAAAAAAGTACATAAAATCCAATACAAACTCTATTTTTTAGGGCTCAACAAAATATTATTATTATTATTGATTACTTTTCTTCAGTTCCAGTCATCGGTTATTCTTCAGCTCTAGTGATGATAAATATATACTATTTTTGGTCGACTCTCCTCTCCCTCTCTCTCTCGACTGCCTTCCAGTTCGCTCTCTCTTGTCTTAAATATCGTATCACAAAAATTATTGATTTTTCTTATGCTGAATATTGTATATCTGAAACGCATCGATCAAAGGAGTAGCCAGGACATTGACAATACACATAAAGCATGCTCTGAATCCCTAAAATTCAATCAGGCAAACAATCTGAGCGGTACATACTCAAGCAAATACTCCGAAACCAATCAGCCGGACAAAGAGCCAGGGTCAAGTGACAGATCATAATCTTGGCCATACCCTCATTCTCACCATTAAACTGATGAAATTCAAGTTTTCTCTTCAGCCGATGTAAAGAAGAAAAAACATTTCACTGTTTTTCTATAATCAATATTTAAACTGTTGAAACACAACACTGTTTGCAGAATTTATTTAACCAAGGGTAACAAAAACTTACTGTTTTTTTCTTGGTTTTTATGTCTTTTGATACAAATAGTGAAAAACTAAAACAAACTTCGGTCACAATTCGGGAGAAAATTGGTTTAAATATTTAAAATTTCGATACATTTTCTTCTCTGACAGCGTTTTAGTCCTCAAATCAATGAGAAATCTAAGGAAGGGATGACTCTCTGTTTGCTTACTTATATCGCTTATAATAAGCTAATCATAAAGTATTGAATTCAGTAAAGTGTGGGGCAATGGCTTAACATCGAAAATATCTTTAAAATATTCATAGGCAGTGAGCACAGGCAAGAGAGCAACCCCTACAGTGGTGTCAATGCATTATGCAATCAACGTATGCTAATAATGTGGGAACAGAATATTCTGCACAACCATATTATCTGCTCCGCCACTGGTATTCCGATACAAATGAGCACCACTTTTGTGATATCTGCCAAACATTTTCATTGAAGTCATGACAATAAACGTTGAAAACGATTTTTAAGTCATGTTTTGCTGAAAAGAGTCTTAAATTTCTTTTTTCGTAAGAATAAAAATAATTCCTTTTCTTTAGTTTTTCCCAAAAAAAAGAGAATTCATTTAATATTCACTATATTTTTGTTTACTCATCCGTACAATCAGTTTATCTGAAATTTTCTCGTCTGATATCCTTTTGTTTGTCTGAATGTTAAACAAAACATTTTGCTTTCATCTAAAAAATTTAGACCAGAATTATATCATATTATATGATAAGACGCTATGAATAACATATAAATTGATTCCTTATTATTACACAAAAGAATTGAATATTAAATAAGGAATTCATTTGAAAATTTCGGGTCCACTGAGTGATAGGCTCTGCACAACAGTCTTGACATTAATCCAGTCTATTATACATGAGTTGATTTCATGAAATTATTTCAACATTTCTTACTTTTTTTGAAGGAATTAGATTCCGATTATATAAATATCATATCAATTGTGAAATGAATTTATTTTTATTTTATTTTTTCTGAGTTGAGTTTAAACTGACTTTTCTTTGAAGAAAACATTTCTTCATTATGTAAATCACCAGAAAAGCTCTTAGAAGAACAGAGAAAAATATATTATTAAATTTAAAATGAGATGGATGGGATGGATGGGGTTATCAGCACCAGCCTGAGAATAATATATTTGCAAACAGAATAAATTCCGGAGAAAATTCTCAAATCTGGACGGTTTCGGGTCTCTTAAGAGCTGTTTATCACTGTTGTGGGCTCACCCCTGGCCATCCCCGGCGCTATTGTCATATAGATTAGAGTATAGTTTTGCGATATATTTATATATTTCACGCGTTTGTGAACTTAGGAATTCATAGCGCAAATGCTTTTCTGGCGAAGAATAAGCACAGAATAAGTAGAGAACACTAAACCAATCCTCAAGAATCGGAATCTATGATACGAAAGGAAGAGTGAAAAGAGAGAGAAAACTTAACTTTACTTTTACTTTATTTTAAATTTTCTCTGAGGACAGGAATAACGGATGAAAGAGAGGCAAAAACGAAGAGAATAACCAGAGATTTAGGCACTGTTTTAGAGGAATAGCTTTTTTCTTCTCAAAAGTCGAGCGAATGTGTGATAAAAGAGAGGAAGAAAACGAATTTCCATATCATTTAAATCTGATTTGATTCGCAAATTTGCGAATAAAAAACTGAATATCAGATCCAATCATAAGATTTATATTCATTTAATTTGAAATGTATTACCTTTCATATTATGTTTTACTGGTTAGGCTTAAAATTCTGGGCACAGTACAGATATTGGGCACAGAATAAGTCTGAATCTAATCGGTTTTGATGGTATCGTTTCCAGGAATTCAATGAAATGTTAGACAACTCTTCTGCAGACAATTATGTTATCGAAGGGAATCCACTGCGAAATTAGAGCCCATATTCCCAACAAATATCTTATTTTTATGAAATTCAAGTACATTTCAAATATAATTAAAGTGAATCCGATGTAAAATTTCAGTCATGTCTTCTCCTTTTTCCCGAAAACGAAAACTCGATTTAAGGCTCAGTCGTTGTCTGAGTGCATAACTCTAGTCATTGCACTGACTCTCCAAATGAAAAACATCACAATTCATTAGATAAGGAGTTAGAGAAATTGAAAGCAACCGAATAAATTTGGTGGTAATGTTCATCACGATCTCTCTCTCTCTCTCTCTCGCCATTCCTGCCTTTCCCTCTCAACTCTTCACTTTTATCAATACTGAACACTGAAATTCAAGTCAACTCTTAAATAAAAAAGTAAAGGAAGAGTGAGAGGAGAGAATGGCTGCCGATATACAGTAGTTAGTGCTGAGTGACTGTTCAGTGACTGTCTGTTAGGAGTCTTCTTAAAGGAATTTATTTTTCTCTTCCTATGCATTACAAGACTATGAGTTAAGAGTAGCGATAGTTTATTACTGAGCACTGGTAGGCACCGTTGGGTTTGGCTTCTGATATATAATTTAATAAAAAGTTTGGCGAACACTAACTAAAACATACGCTAACCATGACTTGAATTAACTGCAAATTCGCTTCTCCTCTAAACTCGAGCAAAATGTTAGACCAAAAAAGCAAAGACTCCACTCATAGGAGTCGTGTAATAAATAGTCAGAAATTATTGCCATAACTATCCCTTCCAGAGCCAAACTGTCGGTGCTTTGTTATGACGCGACAATTTAGGTAAATATGATTTAATTCCTGTGCGATCAGTGGCTGCAGAGGACAGGCAGACGACACTCAAATAAATTACATAAATTAGCTTAAATGGAGTGCATTTGCAAATTGCTATTACTATGACTAATGCCGTAAAAACTAATTTATATTTTTATCCTTAATTCTCGACTAATTTTCAGCTCATTTATAACACAAGTCAGCGCTGAGCACAGGTTCTGATTGAAAATTTATTAACAGAGAGGACGGCATCAAAAATAAATTTACTTCAAATAAATATATTTGATTGGCGGCAGACATACACCGGGAAAGGACTGGTGGGTGCTCTGTATCTATTAATTCCAGTGATCACACATTCATTCAAATTGAAAGCCAAAACGTGACTCAGAATTAGAGTTAGAGTTAAAAAGTTTTTTTTATCATTCTGTGCTCTTATTCTGTGTGATTTGGCCAACAGTTGTGTCATTCCGTTTGTGCCAATGATGTGGACACTGAGTTAACTGTTGTGTATATCACACACACAGAGCAGAGCACAACACATACAGTGATGCATTATATGAGCGAATAATTACAAGTTCAGGTCACATAACAGCACAGCATAGCACAGGCACTCACAGACACAACACTAACAACACTCTTGTATTGGCATTCAATTCCTGATGTCATTCCAAGAATACGTTAGTTTAGATTAGTGTCCGAAACCATTATTACTGACTATAGATCACCAGATCTGGAGCTCATGTGGCCGGTGCTGACACGCAATCCATTGACTGACTGCCGACAAACACGACTTCTCGCCAAATGACGGCTACTTATGCAATGATTTTTCATTTCAATAAATCATTGCAAACACTGATAATTGAATTCAATTTATTTTCTTCTCATTTGAAATGCTTTTGACAAATGTTAACCATTTTTATCGCCAAAGAAATCACGACTTTCTTCCTATCAATCGATTCGAATAATTTTTTCACAACAATCTAATCATTAGATTCTGGTTCTATTTTTATTTTTATTCTACTCTTTGCTTAGATTGAATTTTTTCCAGTCATACCTCAGTCTCTCTCTCTCTCTCTCTCTCTCTCTCTCTCTCTCTCTCTCTCCGGCGAAGAAGAAATCAATTTGATTCACACGTCTGTTGGCGCACACACTAAGTCTGGGAGAGACTGTCTGTTTGGTTGGGATGTTGTATACAAACAAACTGGTAATCAAATAAAAGCCTTGTTATCGGCGATAATTTATCGGTGCTATTGATCGCACTCAGGCTTAGAGCTCAAGCACTGTATTAAAACCGATTCTCAGCCCCTTTTATGACAGAATAGTGTGGAAAAGGTTATCGAAAATACAAAATAGTTATATATTTGTTGCGATAACACAACTCATTACAGTTTATGCTATTCTGTAGTGAAATCCAGTGATTAAACACTCGGTTCGGTTCATATACTCTTACAGTTTATATATGAAATTTCGTGGATTATCTCAACGGTCGCTCCACTAATATATCTCCGCTGATGTGCTCTAAGTCTGTGACCGAGAGATTAAAATTACCGAAAAATTCCGATAAATTGCTGATTAGAGCGACGGTTAGATCCAATCGACTCAATAGACTCAATGAATTAAATGACTTCAACGCAAAGCCACCGAAAAAAATAAGAGCAGAGAAAACCAATTTTATGGTTATTGTCAGCGATTTAATGCTTTCATACAATTAAATTGTTTTCAATCTAATTATGGTATTTGTGTTATAGTTTGCCGGATCGCAAAAGCAAACCAGTCAATAGGGTTAGCCAGCAATAGAGGCTGAGTTAGCTAGGAACAAAAATCAAATCAAATTATTCGCTCAAATCCACAGCAAATTGAATTCGGAATAAATTTGATTTTTGACGGAAAAAAAGTTCATTTATTAGTTGGAAAACAACGAAAACGATGGCATAAAATGATTATAATCTCAAATCCATTGAAAGCTTAATATTTCTAAAGTTCTTAAAACTTAATAAAATTATTGCAATAAAAACAAAATCCTAACGTCAGAGACGTTCACAGTTGAGGACAGGGATGCTTTTAAGAGACTTAAAACATCATAATAACCAGTATAAGCCTGATTCAGGAATAATGTGCTTGCACATTCCCTAAATAATATGGGTAATAATGATAAAAGCTTTTACTTACTGTCGAAATCAAGTGCTGTACAATAGGTTGCGATAATTGCCGAACACATTAATAATGGCATAAAGTGTTTGATCGAACTCTTGGCCATTGTTTTCCTGTAAAAGAGTTAATGTCTTCGAGTCATATAAGACAAGCGACGTATGGAATGGCAGCTAATGGACGATAATAATGGAATCTAATAGTTTTCGACTGAAGACAATCGAATGGTCACTAGTGTTGAATGGCTGGCATCCGATGGTCAGAAGTGTTGTCAGACGGCCAACAAGAAGAAGAAAAAGCCGTATTATATGAAAGACTAGACACAGAATAAAGATTTGGACTCCGAATGAACTCTTATCTCATGTTGTTCTCAGTTTGCTGTTTATGTCCATTAGGAATAAATATAAGTAAGGAGTAGTTCACAGTAGAGAAGGAAGTGCTCACTATTGATGCCACTGAAACAGATCAGGAGATTGTCTTATGAGAAGAGTTCGTGTGCTATATGTCTATGAGCTGTTGACTGACTGTTTGCTGGCGTAGATTACTCTCAGCAGAGATGAAAAGACAGTCCAAACGAAATAAGAGATGTGAAGACTGACGCAAAAACTCAAGACTTTAAGTAGTTTTTCGTATTTTCTTTCGGAACGACACTTAATTTTTTTGACAAAAATTTCTTTTCACAGTTCATCTAATTTTAATGGTTTAGACGTTTCAATCATTTTCGTCTTCGTATTCTTCAGATCACTTCTTCATCTGATTCTTGCAACTCTTCAGAGCTGATGATAAACCAGTGTTTGCGTCACTTTTTTCCCTCAACAGAAATATGAATCAAATTGTTTTCGACACTTTTTTCAGTTCAGTTATTGAGTTAAAGTCTGTAATTAATGAGAGGAACAGTAATTATAAACACAAACAATAAATATGTTTCCAATCGTTAAACCATTTGATGAATAGATTTGTGTTATTATAAGAGAGCTCTCGGATTACAATATATTAATTTTCGGCGAATATTCGTTGAGTTCGTTCAACTCATAGCATAATAAATATTCTTGCAATTTATGATTAAACTTATTTTTCGAGTCATATAAAAAGTTTGCTTCACTTAAAACTTGGTTAAAAATGTGAACTTTTAAGCCTTCAGTGCCTTTCGTGGGCTGACAATGGAATGGCTGATAATTTTCAGTTTAATTAAAACAAATGGTGTTCTCATTCAATGAAAAACAATCGGATTGAATGCAAATTGAAATTATGTCTGAAAACAATGTGTTATTTATATTAAATTACAATAATTTTCACTTCAAAGGCTGCACACAAGTTAACTGCCTCTCCGGAGCACAGAATAACAGTTGAGAAAACCCTATTCAACGGCCAATGAATGTATGAAACGAATGAAAAGTTGCAAACATTTAGCTTCTGTTGAGTTCTCAGTTTTTGATACTATTCTCTATCAGCACTGGTATGCCTGTGCTTATGCTGTGCACAACTGTTCTCCAACTGTGTCTGTGCTTCAACACTGGGCCACTGTTTCCTATGTTGTGAAGAATCGGGTTCTCTCTGTTGAGTCTGTCCGCAGAAAGCGGTCGATAAATGCAATGTCTATACGGCGTTACATAAATACTATATCCAAATGCAAAAGCATTATGAGGACATCGACATACCAGTGCCTACCAGTGCCCCAATACATCTCATTGCCTGCTGAGTGCTGGCATTCAAATTGTGTGAATACAAGTGAATTGTGCCGTCACTTTGCATCGCATCTAATACACTAATACTTTCTCCAAATATAGCACAGAATTAGCGATAAGCAGACAAATCATGAAATTATATTTTCTATCATTAATTTATCAGTTTTTGTCTCTCACTTTAACATCGGATTCATCCGAATATTCATTAATTTCGGTCTCTCTCTCTCTCTCTCTCTCTCTCCATCCATCCCTCTCTCCCCATCTCTCTAACGACTCTCTCCTCTCGTCTCTCACATTATTTTTGTGATTCGCTTTCCATTAATCTCATCCATTCATTAATTTTATATTTTTTTCTTATTATTTGTTTTGCTTTCCTTCTGTTTCATCGATTATCACATTTTATTATTTTTATATTCAGTGGATTCGTTCGAATAGGAAATGAGAAAACTTTTGTGTTAGACATAATTCAGATGACTGTTAGCCAGGAATAGATTTGAGAATAGTTTTGGGAATTAAACACAAAATAATGGTTACAATAAAGAGATTATATTCTAGTTATGAACACAACATTCTGTGCCTCCAATCGACACATATTTTATTCCTTTTCTTTTTATTAAGTCTTTTATTTTCGGTAAACAAAGACTTTTTTCAAACTTTTTTCCGCTGATTTCGAAAGTTTTTCGGCAAAATCTGTTAATTTTTAATGACTTTTCACATATTAATAAATTCGGGCAACTTTTTCATTATAATCCATCAACTTTTTTATCTCTTTGTTTCAAACAAAAAAAGTTAATTATTTGTTGACTTTGGAGATAATGCCGCAAAAGATCCCAATCATAGATAATATTTGAAGTTATAATCAATTAACCAAATAATCAAACAAATTAACAGCCATTTAGCTCAGGGTTCGCCCGTTAATCAAATTAAATGTATCTAGATTGGATTAATTTATAATTTTAATAGATGATTTTAATTTTGAACATGCTTTCAAGTATTAAATTACAACTTGCAATCGATAGAGAATATTCTGGAAACTTGATATTAGGCTACACTGTATAATATGAACAAGTACAGTTAATCATTAGAGGATGACTGTGGTAATATTTCAACTGGCTCATTTTTTTATTTTACTGTAATTTTTATTTATAGGCCTTAATCGCTGAACTGTTTTGATATTTTGCAAGAGTATCCTCTTTTCACTATTGATTTTGGACACAATAAAAATAATACGAAAACAAAGGCCACAAACGTTACTAAAGTATCTGAAAGCCTGTCCGTCACCCTATCCTTCGGCTATTGGACGCAACCGGTAGAAATAGAGCAGGCTATTATCTTTAGATGAATAGCTGACCATGGTATCATCCTCAAATTCATCGAGGGGTTTATATCCTACGTGTATAGCGATCACACATACAATATTCAAGAGTTGCTCGATCTAGGTGATCTTCCAATTGAATTACACACAAACTAAGGCTATTTTTCTCTTCAACAATGAATTGTTTAATAAAAGAACAAGAATATTTTATTATTTGATACAATTTAGACATAAATGATAAACAAGGGATAAAAATGAGCAAACTGTACTTGACTCTAACAAAAGAAGGGTTACCGGGGAGTTATTTTCATATTTTTACGAATTAATCAAAGTCGGAAATACTCTTGGTTAAATGGGAAAAGAGCTGACATAACAAGGTTAATCAATTCAATTGTGTAATCTTTCGCTAAATCTGAGTAAATAATGGAAACGAAAAGTTTTTTTTCCAAACTATTCAATAAAAATAAGAGCAAAACAACAGAATATTCTGCAATAAATCCAAATTTATTCTCAACCGTTAGAGAATTGGAGAGCCATAAGGAAAGGGAGAAATGTTAGTGCAGTTAAACTTTAAGGTAATTCAATTTGTTTGCCACTCGTGTCTCAACACAAGCCCTCCGACGGAAATATTTTTCTCTAAGAACAGATAAAATATATATAAAACAGAGAAAATACTTTTTCAGGACTCAAATAATTGGAGAACAGAAGTGAACATAAAATCTCATTTCCTTATTAGATGTAATTCCGGTCCTTTTGTGCTGTTCTCTGCTCTACACCAAAACAAATACATATTTTCTCTGTGTATCACTTTTTCGTCTACTCTTTCAATTTTGATCTAGGATGAGCAGGAGGGCTTTACTCCCACTATTCTTACTTGGTCACTTTGAGTTCGAGCATTTATTCAGAGCAGTTTCTATCCTAGTACGGAATTAGCAAGCTCAAATTGCAGATCAATTGTGGAGGGATTTAGTTTTATTTTCAGGAACAATGTTATTATAAAGAAGATATCATTTGAATACAAACTAGGTCTTTTCTCACCAAATAATGAGGCATGAAAACAATTTAATTGGTTGGTTTAACTTTTGATTCTGGCTTTACCTTGCTGATCTACAATTTTAATGATGGGATTTGAGGAACTTATTGTTGTTTCTCATACCTTATTTTGAGGATTATTCAGTATCCTATTTTAGCAAGGATCAATTTATAGCAAGGGTTTTAAGCCAATTGGTGGCTATTTTGGATTAAACTTGTTAGATTGAATAAACAAAAATACGTTCATTCATTGACAAATCATTGTCTTAAAACTATCCTGCTGGTTTATATACGATTGGTCATCTTGGGAGGATCTTGGTCATCATTGACTTGTGAAGATATAAAAAAGAGTTGTAATACTTGCCTAATAAGTGTTTTGTGATATAATTGGCAACAATTCTGTCCAAAGGTTTATACAATATATGTATATATAAGACATCATAACTGGGTTTCAATTGTTTTGTGTTTTATTCCTTTCTCTCTATTTTCAGACAAATCAGAATTTATGGTCAAATATATGGCTTTTCTGTAAAAACAATTTTATTATTCGGTATTAAGTCATAAATATTTGTATCGTTTGTCAATTGAATTACGAAAGAAAGAGAGAAAAAAATTGTTTGCAAATCAAACTCGAATATAATCACTGGATATACAGAATATGCGATCATTTATTTGATATGTGATTTGTTTGACATTACTTTTATGGCCAAACATATCATATAAACCAATTTTCTCTCTTAAGCCCACAAATATTCTCTTCACTTAATTGATATTAAGAGTGGAAGCGATAAAAATAATCTCATTTCTTGAATATAAACAACAAATATATTCATATTTATGGAATACGTCTCTTGAAAATACCCCTCCATTTCTATCCGGGTTATTGAAGGTAATTCAATTTGATATTATTTCTCAGTTTTCAAACATCCATTTCCACTGAAAGCCTGTGTTCTGTCACTCAAAAGTCACTTTTGATTTCTTGATTTCAATCGACTGTTTATATACGAACACTATTTTGTTAAACAACTCGAATATTTCGATCAGAGATAGAGATGGTCGAAATAGAAATTATCTTTTTTAGGAGAATTATTTCTAGAAATATTTCTAGAAATTATTGTTTTTGA